>JAAIIK010000049.1:4634259-4649528 GCA_014706435.1 Silurus glanis | reverse complement strand
ATATATATATATATATATATATATATATATATATATATACACATACAGTGGCGATCAAAATTAGAGAACAATGTATAAACAATTGAACAATTCTGAAATAATGTCATCTTCACTGCTCAACAGTTGAAGGAGTTTTTGTCCTGTCTATACCAAGCTACCAGAACACCTTTTCCACAAAATAACTAAGGCATTTCCAAAAAAAAACATTATTTTGCAGAAAACACACTGATCAAAATTAGAGAACAACAATGACTGTAGCATGGAAAAAGATTACCACAAAATTTTCTGAAGGTTACAACAGTCAGCAATTAGTATGAAGTGTACAGGCTTCTGCTCTGAATGACTTCAGCACATCTGCGGCCACAGGACAGCACTCGTCTCTCACACTGCTCTGGTGGGATTTTGTTCCTCTCTTCTTCCAGTCTCCTCCCCAGTTCGGTGACTGTAGTGGGTTTCTTGGCCATAACTTTGTCACCAAGGATTTTCCAGAGGTTCTCTATTGGGTTGAGATCAGGACTCTAGGCAGGCCATGTCATTATTTCAATGTTTTCAGTTTCAAGGAACTGCTTTACCCGTTTTGCTGTGTGACATGGAGCGTTGTCCTGCATGAACACTGCGGGCTGATTGGGTGATGAACGCAGGGAAGGAACCATATGTTGTTGAAGAAGGTTCTGTTAAACATTTGCATTCACTCTGCCATGTAGCTGTATAAGCTGTATCTATATATATATATAAACCATGGCACTTCCTCCTCCACTTTTCACTGACTTCTTTACACACTTTGGGTTCAGTCTTTTTCCAGTTTGTTGCCGAACATAATGTTTCCCATCAGACCCAAATAAATTAAACTTGCTTTCATCACTGAAGTGAACTTTGGACCAGTTCTCCTCTGTCCACACAACATGCTTAGTCTAGCCTTTTGATTCTTTCTGCTAATGAGAGGTTTGGTCACTGCAGAGTGGGCTTTCAGTCCAAATGCTCTTAAACGTCGAGACACTGTATGACGAGACAGATCCTTACCCTGTTCAGCGCTGAACTGGTGAGCAATAACAGCTGCAGTGTGGAAACGATTGCCCATTGAGATCCTCCGCAGTATCCTGTCCTCTCTTGTATTTGTCTTCCGTGGACGACCAGCCTTCTTGGCGGACTTGAATGAGTTTGTGATGTTGTAAAGATTCAATATTCTTGAAATCACAGATTTGGAACGACCAACTTGTCTTGCTATGGCTGATAGGGTCATCCCTTTGGCCTTCATCTGGACAACCTGCTGCCGGAGGCTTTCAGTCACTTTAGAACGGCCCACCATCTTGCAGAGTCAGTGAAACTGGAAGGTAGGCTGGCAGTTAAATAGGGGTTTACAGATAATCAAGGAAATTAGCACCAGGTACCAGATTAACACCAATAACTGGGAGGTATCTGAAAGTGTTCTCAGTGTGATCAGTGTGTTTTCTGGAAAATAATGTTTTTTTTTGGAAATGCCTTAGTAATTTTGTGGAAAAGGTGTTCTGGTAGCATGGTATAGACAGGACAAAAACTCCCTCAACTGTTGAGCAGTGAAGATGACATTATTTCAGAATTGTTCAATTGTTTATACATTGTTCTCTAATTTTGATCACCACTGTACATACACAAATAAACAAATTCATTGACCACTTGTACAAAACTGCTGTTTTGCACAAATTGCTGCTAAAATATTCAGTGCACTTTTATAATCTACTATACTGGTCGGTGCTGCAGTGAACTATGTCTACTGTCTCATTGTCTAATGATTCTTTGCACTAAATGTTGCACATTGCACATGCAAGTCACATGCACTTTAAAAATGGTCCTAGTTAGTTCTGTGTTGTGTGATCAATTTTGTTATTTTATGCTGTTTTGTGTAGCCCCTTGGTCCCTGGAGGAACCCTGTTTGTACAATGTAAATAAAACTTACACCCCAGTCACTTGTGCCCAGAGATTTCTCCATATTCTTTGAAACTTTTTGTGTTATTATTTACTTCAAATGATGAGATATTCAACTGTTGTGCAATTTTATGTTGAACATTATTGGAACATTATTCTGAAATTGTTCCACAATTTGTAGAAACAGTCTTTAACAGATTGGTGAAGCTCTACCTATCTTTACTTCTGAGAGACTCAACTTCTCGAATATACACTATTTATACTTAAACATCTTACTTTCCTGCTGTCTAAAACCTTATTGGTTGCAAAATAATTAGCTAATTTTAATAACACTTTTTGCCCAATCTAGGGGCAAAGGGGCAATTTTTTTGAGACATGTTGCAGCCATCAAATTCAAAATGAGCTTATTAGTTCCTCTTCTGCTCTCCTGCCTGAGCCATACTGTTGTCTGGAGTTCTCATCATTTGAAAAATCATTTGCTGATGGTGAGGATGGTTCCACATGGACAGCCTAAAAATACATGAGATTACTGGATGGTGCTAATGAAAACCATCCAGAAGACTTTCAATTAGGTCATAACTTTTAACAATGCTAAAACCATTTGAGATAAAAAAATAAAAAATAAAAAAAAAAATAGACTATATTAAATATATAATGAAATTTCTAATTACATCATTGCACTTCTTCTCCACGGTTGAATAATAATGATCCAGTGTCATCCAGATGAGATCCTTTTTTAATCTTTTTCCTCTCAACTTTCACAGGGAGATGTTTACCTTTTCACAAGGCTTTTTCATTATGGATATATTAATATGGATAAATGTTTTTTTTTCTGAAGAAATTGCTATTTGAGAATGTATATAGTAACATAAATGCAAAAAAATTCTAAATCAATTGAATGGTAAAATTTCAGGAAAATTACTCACTAGGGCAGGGAACCAGAATGTCTTCATTTTATCCTCTGTGGAAACACCTTCCACAACCACTACCTTTCCATAAAGTTCCTCACTTTGTTGTGGGTCACCATCTTCTTCTTCACTGGATGAGGATGAGGATTCTTCTTCTTGTCTGTGGTTTAACAGATGCATGTCTCATTATAAAACATACAAAACAGTGTCAGGCATGAATGCAATACACCCTTTACAGTTATAACAAATAAATTTTTTTTCCTAACAAATAATTTATTGACAAACCAAAACAATTACAATGCTTTACAAGTATAGGACAGGAAGAGCTTTATGATCTTATCTCCACAGCCAAAACAACATGTCTGTTAAATCCCATTCCAACTAAATTACTGAAAGAAGTGTTACACACAGCTGAAGAGCCACTTCTCAATATTATTAGCTCCTTGCTATCTTTAGGTCACGTCCCTAAACCCAGTTATTAAGCCCCTCATAAAGAAACCTAATTTGGAGCCAAATAAACTATTAAATTACAGACCTATTTCAAACCTTCCGTTTATGTTTAAGATTTTAGAAAAGATTGTGTCTGTCCAGTTAAGCTCCTTCTTATAAGAAAACAATATATTTGAAGAGTTACAGTCAGGTTTTAGGCTCCATCATAGCACAGAAACTGCACTAGTTCAAATCACAAACGACTTGTTTTTTTCTAACCAAGGCTGCATCTCTCTGTTAGTTTTACTAGAACTGCATTCGACACGATAGATCATGACTTTTCCTAGATTGCTTAAAGAATCACATAGGCATTAAGGTGGTTTAATTCTGATCGTTACTATTTTGTAGATTTAAATGGAAAACTATCCAGTTCTCCAAGTAAAATATGGGGTGCCACAAGTTCAGTTCTAGGACCCCTTGGTCCCTTCGATCTTCCCTTAGTAAATATTATTAGACGCCATTGAATTAGCTTCCATTATTACGCTGATGATACCCAGCTGTATACAGTATCTCATCAAACCAGAAGATATATCTCAATGCCCAGGTAAAATGTGTGTTGAAGGATTAAGACTGGAGGACGCATCAATTTGTATTATTAGATTCTGAAAAGACAGATATTGCTCATTGGTCCAAAGACTAGTACACAGAAGCAGCAGCAATTCAACTTGCATTTAGAAGGATGTATTGTAACTACTTGTTCAACAGTAAAAGACCTGGGGGCTATTTTAGACAGCAACTCTTTTTTTGAAAATCATATCCCCCTTATTACAACTTGTAATATATTTCTTCCACCTTAGAAATATTGCTAAGCTAAGAAACATGTTATCTATATTTGATGCAATGCATTACTAGGTGGTTGTCCTGCATCATTAATAAACAAGCTACAGTTTGTCCAGAATGTAGCAGCCAGAGTTCTCACAAGGTCAAGAAAATATAACCGTGTATATCGGTGCATTTTTTCTTAAAAATCTTTTTCTCTCTCATCGCTTTAAAATCTCAAAACATCGTTTTGATATCCTGCTTAATCTACTTTCCGTTGGCTCCGTTTCTTTTTACTTTTGGAAGAGCGCTTTGTTCCCTGTTTGAGGGTTTGAAAGCAGTGAGTGGAGGCCATTCCCACCAGAACTACAAACACACACTGCAGTACCACATTAAGGTACGTAGTTTTTCTGCCATGGTGAGCATCCAGCTCATTCAGTGTCTGAAGTGTGACATGTTTAGTCAGTCTTTCTCCATTGTTAGCGATAATTTTATCTGTGAGAAGTGTAAGTTAGTTTGCTCTTTGACAGAGAACATCTTCGCATTAGAGGAGCACATCCAGAGTCTAGAGAGAAGTAGTAAATGCGAGAGCAGTCCAGGTTCTGTAGGGCAAAGTCTAGATGCCCTAGGTGGAGTTAGCATTCCCCCGACTCTGGCATTAGAGCCCTCGCAGCGGGGCGAGTGGATGACGACGGCAGCATACTCGCAAAGCCAAAGCTAACTCTAAGGCTCACCCACGGGAGCATCATACCTCTCCGCTTCACGTGTCCAACAGGTTTGCTCTCTTCAGTGAAGCACCCGCTGAGAAACCTGAAGGAGCTCTGGTTATAGGAGACTCTATTCTGAGGCAGTCAGACAGTCAGTCGGAGGTTACTAAGAGTAATATTATAGAGGTGTGTAAATTAGCGAAGGCAATGTCCGATGCAGTAACATGCTCTGGCCCCACCCCAATGTGACGTGGCGATGTAGCCTACAGCAGGTTATGGTTACTGAACTGCTGGATGTCCGAGAGGTGCTCCAAAAACAATGTGGTCTTAATAAATAATTGGAGCAATTTTGAGGGCAAGGCTGGCCTGTTAGGGCGGGATGGTATCCATCCCACTCAGGAAGGTGCTGCTCTCATTACTTGTAGTATAAGTCATAGTCTCAGAACAGCACTAGTTAACAAGTGACTGTCCAAAGCCAAGGTCAGGGAGCAGACAGACAGGCTAAACCGACTATAGGATTGTTGAATATTAGATCTCTCACGTCTAAAGCGCTTACTATAAAATAAATTATTACCAACCAGGAGTTTAAAATAATGTGTTTGACAGAAACATGGATTAAACTAAATGAATATGTAGCATTAAATAAAGCGAGTCCTCCTGGGTATAGTTACATACACCAACCCCGTCTAAATGGCAAAGGAGGCGGAGTCGCAACTATTTATAATAATAATCTAAGGGTCACACAAAAGACTAAACACAAATGTTTTACATTTGTTCTTTACACCAAAATAACATATTTAGAGTTCAAAAGTAGGTCTAGTAAGTCACTTCCATAAATTATTATTTATAGACCCAAAGGGTTTATAGAATTTGCAGATTTCATCACAAATTTAACTACTTCTTTAGACAAAGCATTAATTGTTGGTGACTTTAATATTCATTTTGATCATCAGGAAGACTCCTTAAGAGCAGAAGTTGTGTCCATCCTAGATTCAGTTGGAATTAATCAAAATGTTAAAGGACCCACTCATAGTGGTGGACACACTCTTGATTTGCTATTAACATTTGGATTAAAAATAAATTTTTTATCATAATTCCACAGTCTGAAGCTATTTTAGACAATTACCTCATCTCTTTTAAAATCAGTCATTGCATTAGTACCTCACCGTGTTAAGCGTACATTCACGTCAGCTACAGCAGCGAGTTATATCAATACTCTTCTGGAAATGCCGATATAAGTTAGATCTGTCTGACCCTGCAGAGCTTGACTAGGTCACTGAATACCTAGAATAAACGTTATATTATGCTCTAGGCTCCCTTTAAGACCAAAATGATCAGGGAGAAAAAAAGCACAGTGGTATAATGATCATACGCGCACCTTAAAACAGACCACTCGGAAATTAGAACGTAAATGGTGTCAAACAAAATTGACATTATTTTAAATAGCATGGAAGGAGAGCCTCCTAAATTATAGAAAATCTTTTAGTGCTGCTAGATCAGCATATTTCACCACCCTCATAGAAAATAACAAGCATAATCCTAGATTTTTATTCAGCATGGTAGCAAAATTAAAAGCACTGCACTAACATGCACACCATCATTAGGTAGTAATGATTTCATGAA
Organism: Silurus glanis; assembly: GCA_014706435.1. NCBI lineage: Eukaryota > Metazoa > Chordata > Actinopteri > Siluriformes > Siluridae > Silurus > Silurus glanis. The sequence continues at coordinate 4,643,140 of JAAIIK010000049.1, read as the reverse complement.
CGTTTTTAATAATAAAGTTGAAAACATCAGGCAAGAAATCCGGACAATTAATATAAATCCAAACTATTTTACAAACAACCCTGTAGACAGCAGTGTAATTATAAAAGACAATCAATTACAAAGTTTTACTCCTATTCAAGAGAATGACTTAATTTCATTTATTTCCTCATCAAAATCATCAACCTGCATTCTCGATCCCTTGCCTACAAGTTTCTTCAAACAGATAATTCCAGAGGTAATTTAACCTGTTTTAAAATTTATAAACTCTTCCATTAGCACTGGTTATGTACCTAAATCCTTAAAACTGGCAGATATCAACCCTCTAATTAAGAAACCTGACCTTGACCCATGTCAGCTGTCTAACTCCAGGCCAATATCAAACCTCCCCTTCATATTAAAATTTTTTAGAAAAGGTTGTGTAGCACAGCAGTTATACTCACGCCTACTTAGGAATAACATTTTTAAAATGTATCAGTCAGGATTTCGGCCTCATCATAGCACAGAGACGGCACTAGTTAAGGTGGTAAATGACCTGTTATTGGCCTCTGATCGGGGTTTTTTCTTTACTTGTTTTGCTCAACCTTAGTGCAGCTTTTGACACCATTGATCATACTATACTGCTTGCTAGACTTGAGAATGTTGTTGGAATAAAGGGAACAGCTCTCTCCTGGCTTAGGTCTTATTTGACTGAACGCTATCAGTTTGTTGATGTAAATGGTGAGTTCTCCACACTCTCTGAGGTAAAGTTTGGTGTTCCGCAAGGATCTGTCTTAGGCCCACTGCTTTTCTCTTTATATATGCTGCCTCTGGGTGAAATTATACATAAAAATGCTATTAGCTTCCATTGCTATGCTGATGATACACAGCTGTATATTTCAGCAAAGCCAGATGAGAGAGATCAGCTTATCAATGTTAAGGAGTATGTAAAGGACATTAGACAGTGGATGCTTGATAACTTTCTTCTGCTCAACTTAGATAAGACGGAAGTACCTTTACTAGGACCACATGCAGCTAGAAGCAAACTTTCAGTTTACGTAGCTCTGGATGGTGTTTCTATCTCAGTGTGTACCGCAGTCAAAGACCTTGGTGTGATTATTGACCCTAGTCTTTCCTTTGAGGCTCACGTCAATAATATTACCAGGATCGCCTTCTTTCGCCTTAGAAATATTGCTAAAATTAGAAATATGATGTCGTTACAGAATGCAGAAAAACTAGTTCATGCTTTTTTTTATACATCTAGATTAGACTACTGTAACGCTTACTTTCTGTGTGTTCGAGTAAGTGCATAAATAAGCTTCAGTTAGTTTAGAATGCAGCAGCAAGAGTCCTCACTAGATCTAGAAAATATGTCCACATCATCTCTGTTTTAATCAGTCTACACTGTCGTATAAAGCACTTAACGGTCTCGCGCCACAGTATCTGAGTGAACTTCTGTACCAATATGATCCCCCTAGATGCCTACATAGATCAAAAAGTGCAGGCTATTTGTTGGTATCTCAAATAATGAAGACTACAGCAGGGGGCAGATCTTTCTCTTATAAAGCCCCACAGTTATGGAACAGCCTTATAATCAGTGTTCGGGACTCAGACACGGTCTCGGTGTTCAAGTCAAGGTTGAAAACTTATTTATTTAGTCATTTTTCTTAGGTAAAGAAGCAGGGATGGTTATATTTTAACCATAACTGATGTTTAGATTATAATTTCTTAAACAGTCATGTTGGAAGACATCTCAAGGTCACTGAAAAAAAACGTTTTATGTATATATAGTAATGTATAATGTAATGTTATACCGTATTTTTCGGACTATAAGCCGCTACTTTTTTCCCACGTTTTGACAACGAAGCGGCTAATTTATGGATTTTTTCTGGGTTTTTCCCGGTTTCACAAACTTCAAGCCAAAAAACTGAACCCCATAACATTAGACCAATGAAATTTCCGAACGGAAATGAAAAAACGCACCTCCCCTGTGTGATAAACTCCCGAGAGAAATACAGTGGAACCTTGACCTACGAGTTTAATTGGTTCCATGGACGAGCTCGTATCTCAATTTGCTCGCACATCAAATCAGTTTTCAATATTGAAAATACTTAAAATGTCATTAATCCGTTCCAACCCTCAAAATGACACCCCGTTTTTATGTTTCATGTTATTAAATTGGAAAATACATTTCTAAATAACAAATCTTGTATAAAAACATAATAGAAAGAGTATGTAAAAGGTTTTATTCAGTGTATTTTCCTTGGAGATGAGACGACTAACGAAAACGCCGGTGGGGCGTGTGTGTGTGTGTGTGTGTGTGTGTGTGTGTGTGTGTGGAGGGGGGTTAGAGGCGATAAGCGGAGGCGAAACTCGTTTTTTACTATCACTCCTGTACACTACGTATCCCTAAACTTTACAATTTTAACTTTTTCTTCTTTGCTTATCTTAATTTTCGTCATCTGGCTGGCTTCGCTTCGCCATCTAGCAGCGGCGTCTCGAGCTCGTACCTCAATTTTTTGCTCGCGTAACAAAGCAAAAAATACAACCGAGTGACCGCTCGTACCTCGGAAAACTCGTACATTAATGCACTTGTAGGTCAAGGTACCACTGTAGTTGTGAAAGGAAGGAGGAAGACAGTGAACAATGACTTACTTGGTAGGCTACTGTTTAGATACAAGCCGTTGTAACGCGTTGAGTCAGGGTGAAGGGAGAGCTCGCTAAATCCAGTTGCAACAGAAATCATATAAGCACAGACAGGTTTCCAAAACTCCTGCTTTTTTATTTTTCTTTGCAACAGCGTTATGTGTTAGTCAAAGAAACTTAGAAATGAGCATCAGAAAATAAAAAGGACATAATCCTCGGTCTCCACACACGCAGTAATACCGGAAGTATGCAGTGCCGGTCTTTTCCCAAAATACCGCTATGCTCCTAATAGAAGCACAACATATTTTACCCGTTACACCGTGTGTAACGTGTATTTCGTTAAAGCCTGTGTAAAGTACATTAGTGTAGACACCTGCGGCTTATAGACAGGTGCGGCTTATTTATGTTAAAAATAAAAATATTTGTCAAATTCAGTGGGTGCGGCTTATATAAGGGTGCGCTTTATAGTCCGCAAATTACGATATGTATAATGTAATGCATATACTTGTAAAATAATATATATACTTCTCACATGTACAGTATTTTACAACAGTAAAATCCGTTCATTGCCATTCTTTCTTCACATATCCTAGTGAGTCCTTGCTAAATGGCCCTAAGAGTTTTCTCCTCATTAGACCATTACTCTTACTCTTTTGATCTTCTAGTAGGTGCATATATAAACTCTAGTTACTCCAGAATGCTGCAAAGAGTCCTTACCAGAACCAGATGTATGACCACACCACCATGATCTTATCCACACTGCACTGGCTCCCAATCAAATTTCACAGTAGGTGTGTTTACATGGAGCATTTCAAATCAGTTTAAAAATCCAATCCAAATGAAAATGCTACACAAAAACCTCAATCAGAATAAAAATGCCCAAAACGAATGAAACGCAATTTTTTAGAATGTGCTTCTTCAATCCGATTTCGGAAGCCTCCTCTTCACCTGGCATCCGTATCAGAACTTGTATTGGCCCTTTCATCATTTCCTTGCAGAAGTTATATACAAACTTTTTTACTGTGCTCTTGTGAACACTTGATTTGCCACAACATGGTACTCCGCACAGCTTCGGAGTTTGTATAAAACAACCACGACATGCAAAATTAGGGGAATTGGATGTCTGACGGTCTCTTCTTCTGGGGCCATAATTCCCTCTACCAATCAACACAAACGTGTGAATGACCGATGACTCATGCAAACGTTTAGTTTCCATTCTAGCTCACTAAATTCCAGCAATACAACATGCTCCCACCAGTCCTTACTATGGACACTTATTCCCAGGCTTCTGCTTTTCGGAGGAGAGAGGGGTACTCTTGAGATGCTTCTTAGAGATTCACAGCCAACAAAAAGCTCAGCTCCCTGCGCCCGTCTTTTTCTCATACTTTAAAGCAGTAGAATGCCGACAAATTCATGCTGTTGCTTAATTAAGAACAACACTATACATATAAATAGCACGCATAAGAAATAATGGAACTCCATGTTGACAAAACAGGACATAGGCTAATGTGCACCTGTCACAAAGTATTTCAGATTGAAAGGTTGGTAACGTCCCATGTAAACATTTTTCTTAAGTGGCAGACATAAAGAGTGTTTTAGTAAACTGGGATGTTGGATGCTGTCAATGGCAAATAATCATGATATGGAACTTAAAAACCTCTTTCAAAATATGTCCCAGTGCTATTATTAGTATCAACATTTAGGCAGATATAAAAAATTTAGTCTGCTTTGGAAATGTATTTATTGGTCAAAATAGGAAAATTCTAAAGGACACTTACATGGCATTAGAGCGACGCCCCCGGTTGCCTTTTGTCCCAATGACAGGAGTGCCAAAGTGCTCAGGATTGGTCAAGGGAAGCCTGTCAAGTGTCTGCAACCATACATTTTAACAGAAATCATGAACTGATTACAAAAAATTACTTTAGCTATAACATTAAAACCTGCATAATATTGTATATAATTTTCTTTTTTCCCTTTTTCATCTCATAAAATCAGTCGACCTCTACTCCACAATACCTCTGGAGGTGTGATGTGGTATCTGGCACCAAAACATTCTTTCAGTCCTCCAAGTTGCAGGATGGGGCCTCAATGGATTGGATTTGTTTGTCTAGCACATCCCACAGATGTTTGAACAGACTTACAGTAGATTTAGGGAAATTGAGGTCAAGTTACCACCTTCAACTCTGTCAGTTCTTCAAACCATTACTAAACAAATTTTGCAGGGTGGCAGTGTGCATTATCCAGATGAAAGTGGCCACTGCCTTTTGGGAATACTCCTGATTTGAAGATGTGTATAGGTCTAACATGTTAACATAATTTCCACATAAATGCCAAGATAATTACATTGACAAGACCATTACACCATACATTACCGCTAAATTGAAACCCCCCAAGCTAGCAAAATGAACAAAAAACAACTTCACGTTTATTATTATATTTAGAAAATACTAGTTTTTATGGCGGTCATATCATTTTATTTTGTTGAATTTATCTGCCACACCTTAAAGACCGGTCCGTGAAAATATTGAATGACATTAAACCGATCCGTGCCGTGAAAAAGGGTTTGGGGACCGCTGATCTAGTCATCAAAAATTGTTCTTCGTCAAAGTCACTCAAATCCTTTCCGATTTTTCCTTCTAGTAACACAAGTGACACACCAAATAACTATTCTGTACATATGTTGTCAGTGGTTTTAAGTTTATGGCTGATTGGTGCGCGCGCACACACACACACACACACACACACACACACACACACACACACACACACACACACACACACACATATATATATTAGAACTGCAACACAATCGATAATAATCGATAATGAAATTTGTTGTCAATGAATGCTGTTATCGATTATATGGGCTGCTCAATTTACGGGTTAGCGTGATGGCAAGATAAAAAAAGTGTGCGTCCCAAGTCATCCAAGGCATGGGAGAATTTTATATTAAACTCAACAAAGAAGACCATTTGTTGATTATGCAAAACAGAGCTTGTGTGGCATTGAAGTTCCACAGTCATGCACAAGCACATGAAAAGAAAACACTGGTGCAACAAATGAAGGCGAAAGTTTACCATGGTAAGCAAAAACTGTATGTCCTCATCATGTGAAAATGGTATAGTTTAATTAAATGCTATTATGTAAATTGTATGCTAACTTCGGGACAGTCACACTAGATCTGTTCTGGCATGACTCTTGATTAAAATGGTGATGAATTCAATTAGAACTGTGGGAACAGAGTCAAACATTACAGGTCCATCTTAATAAATTAGAACATAATTAAAAAATTGATTTATTTTAGTAATTAAATACAAAAGTAAAATCTAGTATATTAGATTGATTCATCACCCACAGACTGAAAGTGTTTATTTATTTATTTATTTTTTATGATTTTGGCTCACATTTAACAAAAACCCACCAATTCAAATCTCAAAAAATTTGAATACTTCATAAGACCAATTAAAAAAACTTTTTTAGTGAATTGTTGTCCTTCTGAAAAGTACCTTATTATAAAGTACCTTATTTTCCGGACTATAAGCAGCTACTTTTTTCCCACTCTTTGAACCCCGCGGCTTGAACAATGAAGCGGCTAATTTATGGATTTTTCCTGGGTTTTTCCCAGTTTCACAAGCTTCAAGCCAAAAAACTGAGCCCCATAACATTAGACCAATCAAATTGCCGAAACGGGTTCAGGTGAACCAATGAAATTCTTTATATCAAATCAGATGCGCTCCCACTGAATCGGGCTGCACCACATCATAAATATGGATGAGGTTCCTCTGACGTTTGACCTGCCGCTCACTCGGACTGTCAACAAGAAATGCAAATCATTCGTCACGCTGAAAACAACCGGGCATGAAAAAAACGCACTTCACCTGTGTTCTGAGCTGCACGGCATCGGGAGAAAAGCTTCACCGATGGTGATTTTTAAACGCACGACGATGCCAAAAGATAAACTCTAGAGAGAAATTGTTGTGAAAGGAAGGAGGAAGACAGTGAACAATGACTTTCTTGGTAGGCTACTGTTTAGATACAAGCCGTGTAACAGGCACTGTCTTTCGTTAAAGCCTGTGTAAAGTTCATTAGTTTTAGTGTAGGCACCTGCGGCTTATAGACAGGTGTGGCTTATTTATGTTAAAAATAAAAATCTTTGCAAATTCAGTGGGTGCGACTTATATTTGGGTGCGTTTAATAGTCCGGAAATTATGGTATGTTAATTTACTGTATATGTACATAATACTTAGTAGGGGCTCCTTTTGCATTAATTACTACCTCAATTCGGCGTGGCATTGAGGTGATCAGTCTGTGGCACTGCTGAGGTGGTATGGAAGCCCAGGATTCTTTGACAGTGGCCTTCAGCTCATTTGCATTTTTTGGTCTCTTGTATCTCATTTTCCTCTTGACAATACACCATAGATTCTCTACGGGGTTCAGGTCTGGTGAGTTTGCTGGCCAGTCAAGCACACCAACACCATGGTCATTTAACCAACTTTTGGTGCTTTTGGCAGTGTGGGCAGGTGCCAAATCCTGCTGGAAAATGAAATCAGCATCTCCATAAAGCTGGTCAGCAGAGGGAAGCATGAACTTCCTGGTAGATGTGCTGACCTTGGACTTGATAAAACACAGTGGACCAACACCAGCAGATGACATGACTCCCCAAACCACCACTGACTGTGCAAACTTTACACTGTGTGACACGACGAGTCTCCAATATTTATTTTTTTCACAATATTAAAATTTTCTGAGATACCGAATTTTGGGTTTTCATTAGCTGTATGCCATAATCATCAAAAAGAAAAGAAATAAACACTTTAAATATATCAGTCTGTGTGTGATGAATCTATACAATATACAAGTTTCACTTTTTGTACTGAATTAGTAAAATAAATAAACTTTTTAATGACATTCTAATTTATTCAGATGCGCCTGTATATCTGAAAGCAAAAAAAAAAAAAAAAAGCAGCAGTAACGATTATATTTTTAGTCACTGTTGTGGTTTTCAGCGAATGCTTATGCATTTGTACACCAATGCATATTTTTTTACTTTAATTTTTTAAATCTTTAAATGGTTAGCTTGCTGCGTTTCACCATTCCATTCTCTTTATAGCATTTATCTACTAGTAAACTAATCTGTTTTCAAACATGATTTACTGCAGCTTTACTACATTCAAATGATTGGTTTTAATGTTAGTAAATTTAATTTATGCATATATAATGTAATTATTATACAAAATTCAATTAATTAATTTTAAAGACTATAATCACACTCTTGATATCAATCAAATGAGGATGGGTTCCCCTTTTGAGTCTGGTTCCTCTCAAGGTTTCTTCCTCATAACATCTAAGGGAGTTTTTCCTTGCCACAGTCACCATGGCTTGTTCATCAGGGATAAATAAACACCATTCATCTTAACTGTTAAATTCTGTAAAGCTGCTTTGATACAAGGTCTGTTGTGAAAAATGCTATAGAAATAAACTTGACTTGACTAGATGCTTATATCCCCACAACTGAACTGTTTGGTTAAAAAAAATATTTATTATACTTTTATTATACTTTATATTTATTATTTTAAGCATGGGTGTCAACTTGCCATTTGCAATTCTCATTAAAAACAATGCAAATGTTGATTTACACAAATTGCTTCACCTTACATACGCAAATGCCGATTATTTATTTATTTATTTTTTACATAAAGAAACAACCCAGCATGAGTGAATTTGTTCAAAGCAGAAACCCCCCATGCACTCCTCAACAAGCAGCCACTATAAGTTTTAAAATGTCAAAATTAAACTTCAAACTTTGAACTCAATATGTGGCTTTTGCATCCAATTTAATTTGTGCTACTGTGTTTACTCTATGTAATCAATATAATTAAAAAATTATTGCATTCATTAATTTATTCTACATTATTTTCAAGTATTTTACTTTATTTGATATATATATTTTGTCAGGGATCCACCTGCCACGCACACCTGGGGCTCATCATCAATCATGCCTCCAGTCTCTCTGGAGCTCCAGGTTTAATCACGCTCACCTGGGGCTCATCATCACTCCACCCCGCTTCTATATAAGCTCTTCACTCACACTCACTCCCCGTTCGTTATTGTAAGTGTTGGACTTTACGTGTTATATATATATATATAAAACACGTAAAGTCCAACACTTACAATAACGAACGGGGAGTGAGTGTGAGTGAAGAGCTTATATAGAAGCGGGGTGGAGTGATGATGAGCCCCAGGTGAGCGTGATTAAACC
>JAAIIK010000049.1:4607449-4619259 GCA_014706435.1 Silurus glanis | reverse complement strand
TCGCAAAGTTCAAGGGGGCCGAATACTTTCGCAAGGCACTGTATATGTGTGTCTATTGGGCATAAAACCGGTCTGTTTTGATTAACAATTGAACATATGCATTTTTTCAGTCTATTAGCTAAATTTTTACTTATAATCTTTGATTCGACAGGAATAAGAGAAATCGGACGGTAGGATATCTGCAACTTCTTTTCCAGGCTCATTGGTGCAAGATTATTCCTAAATCTTTTTATAAAGTTCAGCACTAAAGCCATCAGGATCCGCAGATTTATTATTAGGTAACTGTGACATTACTTAATTCAATTTCTCCAATATAATCTCTTCATCCAAACTCAGCCTAGATAAATGAGAAGGGTTGCGTTAGGAAAGGCATCCAGCGTAAAACAAGTGCCAAATCAAATATGCAGATCACAAACCAGAATTTCATACCAGATCGGTCGAGGCCCGGGCTACCAACGACCGCCACAGGTATTGTTAGCCAACAGGGTACAAGTGGAAATTGGGCTACTGTTGGCTGAAGGAAGAGAAGGAGAGGAGGAAGATGTCTACAGAGACGGCAGGGAAAGGAGAAGTGTAGGAGAGTGGAGGTTAGGGTGGGTACTTTTGAATGTTGGTACTATGACTAGTAAAGGGAAAGAGATAGCTGATATGATAGAGAGGAGAAAAGTAGATATGTTGTGTGTTCAGGAGACCAAGTGGAAAGAGAGTAAGGTCAGGAACATTGGAGAAGGGTTTAAAATGTTCTATCATAGTGTAGCTGGAAAGAGAAATGGTGTACTGGAGGTGAAGAGAGTTTCTGATAGGGTTATAAACATGAAGCATGAAGTCATCAGTGCCTATGCTCAGTAGGAGTAAGACAGAGTACATGTGTGTTAATGAGAGGGAGGGCAGTGGAGTGGTACGGTTGCAGGGAGAAGAGTTGGTGAAGGTGAAAGAGTTTAGGTACCTGGGGTCAGCAGTGCAAAGTAATGGAGAGTGTGTTAGAGAAGTGAAGAAAAAAGTTATGGAAAATGAATTTATCTCCCCAATTACAACCAAATACCTGCCATTCCTATCTTTAATTGTTTGTTTATGGTTAAAGGAAACAGACTTTTTGATAATTATTGCTACACCTCTGTCTTTGGTTGAAAAATTTTGGGGGGGTTTAATTCTAAACTTGGCTGTAGTTTTAATGTGTTTCTTGGAGGAAAATTATTTATTATTTTGAGATGCACATAAACTTTTTGATTCGTTTTTTTAACTCTGCACATGTTCCACCTTAACACATTGAATGTGTTGTCACCATGAGCATTCACCCTGTTACTCAATGTATATAAGACATGTTCTGCCTGACCTTTTTAAATAAAAACTTTATTAGGTCATTTGAACCTTCTAACTTTAAAAATTCAACCTTACTGTAAACATTAACAATACAAAACGATGCCTTTCAGTCCTTTCAATTTATTAAATATGTTGATATTTAGACTCGTTCTTTTCTTCTGATGCCCTTGTCAAACACTGCGACTTCTCCATTTCTCCAGCTTTTCACCGCATTTTGTAGATATGATTCGGCTCTCTCGGGTGAATCAAAAACCTTTATTTCATTGTTCTTCACAGTCACAATGAATTTGGAGGGAAAACGAAATCCACATCTCACTTCGTGCTCCCTGCAGTTTTTTTCAAATGTTATCAAACCTCTGTCTCAGGACATCGGCAGCCAGATCTGGGAAGATATGTATCGCTTTACCATTGTATTGTAGGGGTTTTGATCTTGCCAGGCGCAAAATGCGTTCTTTCACTTGATAATGATGAACTCGGACAATAAACGTTTGAGACCACCTGTCTTTTGGAGGTTGTGGCGATCAGTGTGCCCTGTCAATCTTAATTGCACTGTTGAAATTTCTTTTGCCCAGGATCTGTTCCAGAAGTTTTGTCACAAACTCAGTAGGTTTACCTTTCACAGCACCTTCCTTCATACCAACAATTCTAATATTTTGTCATCAAGATCTCAACTCCAATTCGCAGGTCTTTTCCCTGAGCATACTCGGTCTCAAAGTATACACACCATTTCTCCAGCAAATCAGTGCAGGGTTTCTTGATCCTTTGTAGCTTCTTCGGTTACTGACTGTTAGCTAGTGACATGTTTAGCTCTGATAATGTAGATAATGGGGAGGGTTGCATTAGGAAGGGCATCCAGCGTAAAAACGTGCCAAATCAAACATGCGGAGCCGCTGTGGCGACCCCTGATGGGAGAAGCAGAAAGAATGTAGATAAAAGAACATTACATTTTCTGTTAAAGGACCTATGCACTTTCGCTATTGTTTCCATGATGTCTGTATTTGTCGCCTCCGTAACTTTTACGCTAGCTGGAACGGCATCGGACAGCGGCATTCGGTCCTCTTCAGTACTCGACTTTTTTACTTTCTTCTGCCTTGTCATCATTGTTTAGGATAGTCAGGATGAATGAGTGATGATTTTCAAAAGCTACAAGGTGTATTAGATTGAAATAATTTAGATTAGCAGAAAGCTACTAAACACATTTATTTCATTCAATGCTGGAAGCACCCACAATACTTTATACTTTTAATATACTTTTATTCTTCTTTTAAATTTATTTTATATAATTTTTATATACTATTTCCATTTTCATCAACTTTTTCATTATTTGTAATTGCACTTTACAGTGTCACCCAGATGAGGATAGGTCTAGATCCTTTTTCTTAACCACTGTTAAAGTCCACAATAAAAAAAAAAAAAGCATATTCAAAACTTTTTGGGAGCTCTAAAAATCTTAGTCTGTCCCAGAGACAAAGCAAAAAACAAGAAAAAAAAAAACTCGGGAAAAAGACCACGACAACTTTAATGAATAAGCAGCAGACAGGCACAAAAAGGGGAACTCAAATATACATAGGACTAACAATTCTCAGGTGGAAACAACAGGAGATGATAAGGGACACTGGAGCAAAATCAGAGCAATATCTGTTGGGGAAAATGGGAAAAACCAGGAAAGAAAAAAACTAAATTCAAGCTGGAATCCCCCTAATACTAACAATCAGATGTCAAAAATACTAAAAAAGAAAACCCTAAAAATAAACCTCCAAAAAGCAGGAGTAAAGTTATTACAAGTCACTGTTCCAAAAAGACCTCTAGCAGAAATATAGAGGTGATACCAAAAGATCCAGATCAAGACTTAGCACTAGTAAGAATCAAAAGGCCAGACTAAAATTCCCCCCCAAAAATTACAGGGATGAGGTCACAAAACATCAATAATTGCATCAATAATCTTTACTGATATTAATCAATTCCTGGCTGCCCCAAAGCCTTGATCTCAAAACATAGTATCTGTAGAGTATGACATGAAAAGACAGGTGTATTTAAGGAGCCTACATGAACAGAAGATTGGAGGAAGAAGAAAATTCCCCAATATGTTTGGAACAACCTACCTGGCAAGTTCCTTCAAAAACTGTTTGCAAGGATACCTAGAAAAATGTATGCTTGTGGTTACACTATGTACTGATTTGATGTGGATATCTCTTCTGTTCACTTACTTTACATTTTGTTAATTAATGAAAAAAAAATCAATTAATAACTATTCATTAATTTGAACATTCTTACTTTCAAGCAATGTTTCCCCACACCAGCCTAAACCCTGTGTAATGTGGTGTAATATAAACTATTTAGTATGTGTGTATCTAGAAAAATTAAAATCAATACATTTTTATTTTTAGAACAATTTTAACAGTGGACATTGTCTCAAAGCAGCTTTACAAAGATAAAAATATATTTATCTATAAATATATTTATATAAAAACCATACCCATATGTTGAATATACATACAGTGGTGTGAAAAGTGTTCCTGATTTCTTATTTTTTTTTGCATGTTTCTCACACTTTAATGTTTCAGATCACCAAACTAATTTAAATATTAGTAAAAGATCACACAAGTAAACAAACATGCAGTTGGTAAATGAAGGTTTTTATTAATGAGGGAAAACAAAATCCAAAATTACATGGCCTGTGTAAAAAAGTGTTTGCCCCCTGTTAAAACTGTGGTTTATCACACCTGAGTTCAATTTCTCTAGCCACACCCAGGCCTGATTACTGCCACACCTGTTCGCAATGAAGAAATCTCTTAAATAGGACCTGCCTGACAAAGTGAAGTCTATCAGTCTGGAAAAGGTTATAAAGCCATTTCTAAAGCTTTGGGACTCCAGCGAACCACAGTGATCATTATTCACAATGAGCAAAAACATGGAACAGTGGAGAACCTTCCCAGGAGTGGCTGGCCGACCAAAATGACCCCAAGAGCACAGCGACGACTCAACCAAGAGGTCACAAAAGAACCCATCACAACATCCAAAAAACTGCAGGCCTCACTTGCCTTAGTTAAGGTCAGTATTCATGACTCCACCATAAGAAAGGCAAAAATGGTCTGCATGGCAGCGTTCCAAGACGAAAACCGCTGCTGAGCAAAAAGAACATAAAGGCTCGTCTCAGTTTTGCCAGAAAACATCTTGATGATCACCAAGACTTTTGGGAAAATACTCTGTGGACTGACGAGACAAAAGTTGAACTTTTTGGAAGGTGTGTGTCCAATTACGTCTGGCGTAAAAGTAACACCGCATTTCAGAAAAAGAACATCATACAAACAGTAAAATATAGTGGTGGTAGTGTGATGGTCTGGGACTGTTTTGCTGCTTTAGGACCTGGAAGACTTGCGGTGTTAAATAAAACCATGAATTCTGCTGTTTACCAAAAGATCCTGAAGGAAAATGTCTGGCCATTTGTTAGTGAAGCAGGACAATGATCCAAAACACACCAGTAAGTCCACCTCTGAATGACTGAAGAAAAAGAAAATGAATATTTTGGAGTGGCCTAGTCAAAGTCCTGAGCTGAATCCTATTGAGATGCTGTGGCATGACCTTAAAAAGGCAGTTTGTGCTCAAAAACCCTCCAATGTGGCTGAATTACGACAATTCTGCATAGATGAGTGGACCAAAATTCCTCCACAGTGCTGTAACAGACTCATTGCAAGTTATCGCAAACGCTTGATTGCAGCTGTTGCTGCTAAGGGTGAACGAACCAGTTAGTAGGTTTAGGGGGCAAACACTTTTTCACACAGGGCCATGTAGTTTTGGATTTAGTTTTCCCTCAATTATAAAAACCTTCATTTAAAACCTGCATGTTGTGTTCACTGGTGTTATCTTTTACTAATATTTAAATTAGTTTGATGATCTTAAACATTAAAGTGTGACAAACATGCAAAGAAATAAGAAATCAGGAAGGGGGCAAACACTTTCATACCAATGTACATTGAGATCAAGTGAGAAGTTTCAGTGTGGAGTCAGCATTTAAAATTTTCATTTAATATTCATCAAATAGTTTAAATCATGGGTCACCAACATGGTGCCCGCGAGCACCAGGTAGCTCGCAAGGACCACATGAGTCGCCTGCGGGCCTTTTCTAAAAATAGCTCACTTACCAGCGAGCTGCATCTAATTTTTTGGTTGCTATTTTTTTTTTTATTACACTTGCATTGGTGTGAATTTGAAAATGACAATATTAAAAATGTTCCACATTAGATTAGAGCTAGCTGGTCTCCAAGTTAATTTTTGCATGTTACGTAACGGATAATCTGTACAATCATGATGCAACGTATTGCATAAGTTGTTAAAAATTGTTAGTGGCTAGTGAAAATGTTGCAGAAGTGATCATTTGAAAATGTAAATACTTGCAGAGATTTATAGAAATAAAGTTTTGCATATTGATATTTATCTGTTTCCTACCTTGTTAAATTATTGTTGACAATTATTGTGAGAAATCATTAACATGATTAGTGTCTTCACATAGATGAATATCATTAATTATTAATAATAACATAATTTAAGGTAAATTGAGCAAATTTGTTATTTCAGAAGTGTGTATCAAACTGGTAGCCCGTCACATTAATCGGTACCCAAGAAGTAGCTTTTAGTTTCAAAAATGTTGGTGACCCCTGGTTTAAATGATCCTCAGTGGATAGACCCTACGTTCAATAACAATGTGTACCTGATTTATAAATAAACAAGAATTACAAGAGGCTGTTCTTGTACTCTTTGTTCACATATGACTATTTTGCCAAACACAGCTCTATATTTTCAAGTTTTCTGTTGACCCAATCAACCTGGGCCTAATTACATATAGAGAGAAGCCCACATAAAGATGTGTGAGATAGAGATGTATCACAATTGTGTCACGACAACAACCATTCTTTTAAAATTATTAGTACAAAGGAAATGTGAGTGGAATTCAAGAAGTCCCACAATGGAGTACACTCATACACAAACAGAGCTACAGTGGAAAAAAATTCCTCTCCAATGATGATCTCACATAAATAATCATAATCACATCACATTCCATTTCCAATGGAAACTTAAGAAGTTCAAACTGACCTGTAAAATCCTCAGTAGTTCTCACCATTGCAGCAGAGACTTCAGCACTATATGGCAGTTGCTCTGCCCATAACCACAAAGCCCTCCAGAGAGTGCATAGAACAACATATATAATCATTAGCAACAAACTGGTCAAGCCGAAGACGACATTAGCGACCTTCAAGGCAGGGTTCCAAACTCGGAAAAAGCATCAGACTTTGCTTCTGCTCTTTACCAAATGTAGAATCCGATGCTCTACCATTCACATTCTGGGACTTCCAAACGGAATTAAGGGAAATATTTCTGCTTCATTTATTTGGAAAACTGGCTTCCTCGGGTTCCGGACTTTTTCCCGGCACTGGTGATCATTGAACGGGCACACAGGTTACCCAGTGGCAATCAAACTGGGAACACATCGACTAGGCCAAAAACAATGATACTGAAATTTCTCAACTATGTCAACAAAGTCAAAGTATTGAGAGCAGCTCAGTTAAAAGGCACAGTGATGTTCCAGAACCACTACTAGCTCCGATTAAGATAAAGAATGTTAAATCGGAGATAATAGACTACAGCAGAGGGCAAATCTTTCTCTTATAAAGCCCCACAGTTATGGAACAGCCTTCCAATCAGTGTTCGGGACACAGACACAGTCTCAGTGTTCAAGTCCGGGCTAAAAACATTTATTTAGTCAAGTCTTTTATCAGTAGGTTTTTCGTGGGTAAAGGAGCAGATCTGGAGGAATCATGGATATAGAGTGTTTGGTGAAGTGGGATATTTGTATGCTGTCGTCCCCTCACTCTCACACGTTCACTCAGGTTTGTTGACGGTGGTGTGGTGGGTCGTCTCTTATCCCAGAGATCCCTCAAGTCGATGTTACCTTCTGGTCCTAACTTTTAGTTATGCTGCAAGTCTTGGCAAGTCCCCAACTGCACAGTGTCCTTAACTTTCATACAACAATAAGGACACATAATAATCCATATCCTTCTCTTCTCTTCTCCTCTCTCTCTCTCTCTCTCTCTCTCTCTCTTTCTCTCACAGTCGAGTTAAACATGCTCCTGAGGTTCCAGGGACCACTGTTCCTGCTCCTCTTCCCTCCTCGGATCTTCCCACTTCATCTAGGCCTGCCTCTGGATAGTGTTCTCTTCAGTTGGAGGCCACTCTGTGCAGCTGGGGATAGTTTCTCATCAATGCCTTGGGTGGTACCATGAAAATCCGGAGTAAGAACGGGAGCTTTGAGAATGGATTTGGACTGTAGTTAACGTCAACAGTTTGCTACACTGACTCAGGACTACAGTTTGCTCTGATCACCATCACTGTACCCCGTAACATCGTTTATCTGTAATAAATGGACTTTCGGTGCAACCCAGATGAGGATGAGTTCCCCTTTTGTCTGGTCTGGAGTGTGGTTCCTCTCAAGGTTTCTTTCTTATGCCATCTCGGGGAGTTTTTCCTTACCACAGTCGCCACCGGCTTGATCATCAGGGACAAACTTACACTTATAAAGGACATCTTAATCATTTTTATTGCCAAATTATCTGCGTAAAGCTGCTTCGAGACAATGTTCATTGTTAAAACCACTAAAATTAATTGAATTTAATTGAATAGGCTTTAATGTAAATAAATTTTCCTGAGGTTAAAGGGGCATGCTATTTAAGGTATATGAGAGTGTGTGTTTGATTTGAAAGCATTTTTATGTTTTAGATACAGTTTTTATTTTTTCTCTTAATTCAGCATCCTTATAGCATTCCTATTAAAGGACTGTTAGAGTACCTAACTAGGGTTCTAGTCATAGAAGGGATGTTTGCCATGCACTTTTTCTGTAGAGCATGTGCTGGGGAGTTACTTTGTATTATGGATTTATGATTTTGTTTGTTTTCTTTGCCTCTCTCTTGCCCTACTATGTATGTATGTATGTATGATTACACACTTTAATTCTCTGGTACATTTTTGTTTGATCCAAAATTGGTACAAGGTGCTCAGTGGATCAGGTTGCTATAATACTTGGACTAGCAAAAAATGGTAGATTATTAAATTTTGCTGCAAATGTCAATGGATTCTAGTTTTACACTGACATTGTAAAATGTTTGGGGGCTCTGAAATCTAATTAAATTGAAGCAAGTGATACAGTTAAAAATTTCCATTCTAAAATATTGTTTCTGCAAGAAACACATTTTTTGCCAGACAAAGTCATTAAATTATATAGAAGTTAGTAAGGCCAGGTATAGCTGTATCCTATGGTTTACATTTAATAGGGGTAGCTGTACTGATACATACATCAATACAATTTCAGGTATTAAAATATATTCATGATCCATCCGGTAGGTACATTATTATTACGGGTAGGACACTAAATTAATATTGTAATCTTGTGAATGTTTATGGTCCAAACAGAGATGAACCAACATTTTTTCATAATCTCTTCTTAATTTTGTCCTCTCTTCAGGGTAATTAAATAGTTGGTGGTGATTTTAATTGTACCTTAGATTCTAATTTGGACCGGTACTGATGCTTCACATTCGCAGAGTAGAAATGTAGTTAAAATAATACATAAAGGACCTTAATTTAACTGATATCTTTTTATACTTACACAGAATAGACTATTTTCTTATTTCAAAAGGCCTGATTGACTGTATATCTAACTGTGAATATAGTAGTATCGTTTTATCTGATCACACATCATTTTCTCTGGAATATACTCAGAGATATACTCTTAAAAACCCATCTAGATCTCATCTAAACATAAAATGGTTACATAACCCCAAATTTCTTGATTTTGTAGAAAAACAAATTGATTTATTTTCTGAGTGTAATACAAATCAGACCTCCTCTTTAATAAGGTGGGATGCATATAAGGCCTATAATAGGGGCAACTGTTCAGCTTTACTAGTTCTAAAACCAATAGACCCACCCTTAAAATGATAGAATTAGAACAAAGTATGAAAAATTAAAAGAAGGAATACTCAGAAAAGATTCCTTTCTAAGTTCCTGTCTAAGTTCAGGATTGTTACTTAAAACAGAATTAAATGACATCTCTACTAATAAAGCTGTGGCTAATATAACTAAACTCAAACAAACATATGACCTGGAAGGCTGTTGGCATGGTGTATGTAAATGTGATTAACAAACTAGAATTTATAGATAGACAAAAAAAACATGATCCCCAATAAAATTAATAAGGATTTTAAAAACAATTATAAAGATCTTTATAAATCATCACCCCCAGGGAATAGCCATCTCTATAAAAAATTTTTTGGAAAAGTAAATCTCTCTATCTGAAGAAGACTCCAAAACATTGGATCAACCATTTGAAGAAGCAGACTTGACTGCAGCTATTGATTTTATGAGAAGTGGGAAAGTGCCAGGCCCTGATGGCCTGCCAATAGACATATACAAGATCTTCCACAACAAATTGATAACCCCAATGGTTGATTTGTTAAATGAATAATTAAATAATTAAGAACTCCCTTTTCCCATGCGTTCTTAAAGAAGGGAAAGTCCCTATGAAATGTGGTTCTTATAGACCAGACCTGGGCATTTTACGGCCCACGGGCCACATACGGCCCTTTGGGCATCCCTGTCCGGCCCGCGGTATGTCAGTCATAAACACAAATGAACAAGTATTTATGCTGTGCATGCAATACAACTGTGTTGCTTTTATTTTGAAAACCCATGACGTATTATTTACGTATGGTCGCACGTATCTTAGTATGTCTGCGACAGGTGATGCTAGCCAGCTACCCCTGGCCCCCCCAAAAATGTCGGCTCACATTAAAAAAAGAAAAGTTGATTCCGGATGCCGCGTTTTCAACAAGACATGGACTGCTAAATATTTCTTTACAGAAGTCAAAGGTAAAGCCGTGTGCTTAGTTTGTGGTACACAAGTCGCTGTGTTTAAGGATTACAATCTGAATCGCCACTACGTGACCAAACACGAGCAGAAATATAAGAGCTTATCTGATGAAGAGCGCGCAAAGGAGTCAGAGGCTTTGCTAGCCAAGCTGCAAACTCAACAAACGCTTCTTACAAAAATTTGCAAATCCAGATACAGATCCTCTATAACTGATGATCACCTCTCAGCTGTCCTTCGCATAGCCACCTCAGCCAGATTTCAGTGCACTTGTTCAAGCCCAAGACAGACTGGATTTTTCTCACTGAACAAGTAAACTAAACTGAAAACATCAAAAGCACCTATTGCTTTTTGTATAAAGTTGTTCAGTTGCTTATCTTTAACATACTCCAAAACACCTTTTTATTATTTGTGAAGATTAACAAGTTAAAAATAAAAGTGATTTTTTTTTTTTTTGTTTTACTTGATTTACTCGCTTTATTACTTTACCTACCAGCATCTTATCAAAATATATAATTTACTGCTTTTTACAATGGAAGAAAATTAATA
Organism: Silurus glanis; assembly: GCA_014706435.1. Classification (NCBI taxonomy): domain Eukaryota; kingdom Metazoa; phylum Chordata; class Actinopteri; order Siluriformes; family Siluridae; genus Silurus; species Silurus glanis. The sequence goes on along the minus strand of JAAIIK010000049.1, from coordinate 4,608,473 downwards.
TTGAGCAGAATTAAGTTCAAGTTATCATTGGTTCGGCCCTCCAACACAGTTCAGATTTTTCGTGTGGCCCCCTATAGAAATTAATTGCCCAGATAATTGCTAAAGTCTTAGCTAGTAAACTTTATAAATATTTACCATCATTGATTGATCTTGATCAAAGGTAGGCAAGCTTTTCATAATATACGTCGCTTGTTAAATGTTGAGGGTCAAAGTTCTACAATATAAGGAAAATTCTATTCTAGTCTAATCTAGTAATTCTAGTAGAATTCATTCTATTCCATTTTATGCTTAAATGCCGGACCGTCGTAAAAAGCATTTCACTGCATGTCGTACTCTGTATGTATGTGATAAAATTTTATTTGATTTTTTGAAGTGAAGAATACAATAGAGATTATTTGTCACATACATTACAGCACAGTGAAATACTTTTCTTTGCATATCTCAGCTTGTTTTAGAGGCTGGGGTTAGAGTGCAGCGTACAACGCCCCTGGAGCTCAGAGGGTTAAAGGCCTTGCTCCGCCTGAACCAATGAGGACGCACAGCATACCCAAAAATGTGTGCAATTGGGCGGATAGAACAACAAAATCTGAGCTTTTATTTTGGTCCCAAATTTATAAAACAGTGTTTGCACCCTGCTCAAGACCCAAAACTAAAAAGGAGGTTAGACAGTTTCCGGTGCTATTATCATAAATTTGTGCCCAAGTATTCAGATGTCACCAGCCTTCTGACTGATCTCATTGAAAAGGCAGATCCAGTCCAATAAGCAGAGTAGTCCTGCAGGCTTTCAGTCCAATAAAAGCTACACCCTGCGCTGGGCCATTTCTACATTCCTCTGATTTCTCTCATTTTTTTGGAAAACACATTGAGCAGGGAGCTGGAGGCCAGTTGGTGGAGTGGGAAAAACATCCTGGGCTATATATCAGGGGCAAGCTTTTAGCATGATCGAGAAAGAAATTATTAGCAATTAAATGGATAGTCCTCGCCCACCAATACTATCTGCTTAGACAGGCCTGCAACGTCTATT
>JAAIIK010000049.1:4551625-4568800 GCA_014706435.1 Silurus glanis | reverse complement strand
ATTTGTAAATTATTGCATTCCTTTTTTATTCACAATTTGTACAGTGTCCCAACTTTTTTGGAATCGGTTTTGTATTTAGAATTGCTCTTTAAAAAAGAAAAAGTACTACTTCTCCGATATCTCGATTAATCAATGTAAAAGCTGGTAGAATACTCAAATAAAAAAATAACCAATAGTTGCAGCCCTAATGGAATGGATAGCTTGTAAGGCTTCATCATTGCTGAAATGTATATACAGTTTGTGACAAATGCTTCCATTCAGTCTTTTTGGGGGAAGGCCTTACATATTTCAGCAAGACAATTCTAAAATGCATACTTAATCTATTAGAACAGAATGGCTTCATAGCAGAAGAGTCCAGGTCCTGAACTAACCTGCCTGCAGTCCAGACCTTTCACCAATAGAAAACATTTGCTGCATCAAGAAACAAAAAAATACAACAAAGAAGACCCATGAATACATGAATGGGGAAAACAGTCCACTCCCAAAACTCTAGCAACTGGTCTCCTCAGTTCCAAAACATATACAGACTGTTGTTAAAAGAATACAGGTTGCTACACACTAGTTTACATGGCCCTGTGCCAACTTTCTTTCAGACAAATTGTGGTCAAATCACTGCATTCTGTTTTTACTTACATTTTACACAGCATCCCAACTTTTTTAGAATTGGGGTCCAATGCATTCATGCAACATACATGTCCTCAAGCTTGTTTTTGTACCGCTGTTTTACTGTAATAAAACGTTTTCGGCGAAGAGTCTGTGATGGCTGCAGACCCTTTTCAATTGATTTTTGCATGTGTGTTATGATTAGAGTAGGATCCCTGAAGTGGTTCAGTTTCACTGTGTGGATATTATGGTATTGTTGTTCTTATCAAATGGCAGATTGAATTACAAGACTTTCTTTACCACCACCAAGCGCTGGAATGCAGCTCGAAGCCGAATGCAGTCTTTAAAATCCGATGTTTAAATGTGTTGTAATTGTGTCAGGCTGATGACTTTGTGACTCTAAATTGTGGACTCATTCTGCGGGTTTGTAGTCCTACAGCTACACAGCAGAAGCCTGTGCTGGTGCGCGAGCTCGCGTAATGTCTGCGCTGCAGCCGGTGACGCCATTTCTAAAGCAGGCAGCAGCTCCGTCCAGCCGCTCCAGTTTAAAGAACTGAGACACGAGCTCGGAAAACTCGAAACAATCAACAAGACCATTATCGGCAACAGCATTTAATACTTTCTTGGTACTAACAACAGAGTCTGCCATCGAGCACATTCAAGCCGTCTACTTTTAGTTGGCAACAATAGCGTGGTTCCCCAAACACAGCATTACAGTAAAAGGGTGGCCTTAAAGAAAGTGTCTTAAATGTCTAAAATCTCTGACAAGCGACATTTTTAGCGCAACTGTTAATGTATAAACATTAAAAGCTTAAAAAACGGCTCTCGGTGTGTAAATGGACGCGAAAAACAGCTGGGGTCCAAAACGCTGACGGCTGTGCAGCCTACACACACACACACACACACACACACACACACACACACACACACAATGAAGAGGCTGATGACTCGCTAAAAGCTTATTAGAGCCAGGGAAAAAATCTTAACCGTGTAGGTTTGTTCCTTGTTTTTCTTGATGCTGACCTTCACACACTGCAGTTACAATACTATCAGGCTGACAGCAACAATAGCACCTGTATAAGAGCATGATTAGCACTAACAAACAGTCTTGCTTCTAATTCAGGACACACTATTACCCTAATACCCCACGGCTTGGTCACTACAAACGGCGACTATAATAAACGCTTGCTTAAACACGTACAACACACAGTCGCCAGCCATTTCTGTTCCAACGACAGGATTTTGTGTAGAAACGATGGAGAAGGACAGAAAAAAGACAAACCATAAAGCACATCCGTCCTGTAATTAAAGTGAAGGTGGAAAAACAAAAGACGTCACCATCGCCCAAGCGCACCGTTCGTTCCCCAGCCCATTCCCAGTCCGTTCCCCAGCCCATTCCCAGTCCGTTCCCCAGCCCGTTCCCAGTCCGTTCCCCGCGCACTGTGCGCATACCAGCCATTTCCATCTGATCTCATCTATCAGCCTGTAAACACCAGCCCCATGCACACGCTCCGGCTCGGGAACAGCTTTGTTAAACCGAGATGTCCTGCATTAAGAAGACCTTACGTAAGGGCTTCCTACTGAGGCAGTGTTTTCCCCGATCAGTTATTTGATCCATTTCACGAATCCGAAGCGGCCAAAATCACTACGTTTTGATACGCAAAACCCTATAGCTAATCAATAAGACATAATGCATGTCACTATTTCTATATTATTTAGGTGGTGGGTTTGCCCTTGCCTGAGTACCTTAAAGCAGGCTGTTGTGCTCGGATCAGCAGAATGAATTGTTGGTTTTAGCGTATGGCTGAAGCAACATCGCCATTAACAGCTTTATAAAGACACGATTTTAACCTCATATTGATGATTGAGCAGCACTACCCATAATCTGATCTAAAAAAAAAATCTTACCTGATGAATGCACTTAAACACGTCTGTTCGATGTGATATAGCGCTTTAGCATTAATCCATCTGAAAACATCAGACTCGAGCAATAACGCTGAAATGTCACCCAAATAAATACAACCACGTCGTTCAACAGATCCGTTGATATGCCTCAGCAGTCTCTCTGCTTTTCTCTTAGGCGATCTTCTATCCTTGTAAAATTGACTGACAGGTATACAAACCCGCCCCCACGGACATATTACCCTCTGATTAGTTGCTATCTGTGCAAATGTCCGCCTTCTCGGTCTCACACACCACACGCCCTTAGAAAAAATGGCTACAGTATGTATTCCAAGAGTTGGAGGAGTAGGGTGCATTTGGGAGATGTAGTTCTAAGAAAGTATTTATGATTTTGGCTTGCCCGTTTTGAAAGCGTATGTCGCTTACATAAAATACATTTCCCACAATTCTGAGCGGAGAAGGTGGTTCAGTCTCCACCCACTTTAGCGCCTGCACCATGGCGTATGCGGATGGTGGAGTTATAAAGACGGGAAGAACGTGAAGCGGTTCTGCTAGCTGTGTCGTGGCGATTGTATTACTCACATCAGTGCAGTTTTCCGTTTAAATTACTTTGATTGCATACAGATGTTTTTGTTGTATTTTTTAAAAAATAATTCTCAAGTAATCAGTTCTTGAATACAATTAAAACATTTGGTTTTGAAAGTTTGTTGATTCTAGATGATCTAACTGACGAAAAATTACGGAAGGAAGTGGTTCATAAATTCCACAGTTGTAAGGTGAGTTGCAGTTTTTGGAGTCAATATGGCCTACATGTCTATAGATTTTGCCTTTTTTGTTTCTCTTTTCGAAATTTAAATGTGAACACATGGAGATTATGTTTTCATTTTATTTTGTGTTTTTCTTGAAACAAAATAAAATAGGAAACGTTCGTTTTAATCTATTATTAATTGTTTTTGACATGTCTTATCACAAAATGATAATTGAAATATACATGAATCCACATGTAACACAAATGTTAACCTTTAATACAGCCGATTGTATGATTTTAATGTTATAAGCATTAGATCAGCATATGCAGGAATATTATTTTGTTTCTGTATTCTTTAATTGTTTCACCTGTTTTTTTTTTAACTGCAATACCCGCTTCCATCATATGCATCGATATACTGTATATACCTATATAGACAAGCTTGATACTAAATAAAAAATACTAACTTTCAAACAATAGATACTTCAAACTAAGGCAGTGTTTGACTAATTTGGCTTCATCATGTCGTTTCTTATACCAGAGAACTGTAGAATTTTTAATTTGGGGTGGTCAGAAGGTGTTGTTTACATTTCTGACAGCAGCAGCTTTCACAGTAGTCCTTAATCGTAACTTAAAGTTACGATTAAGGACTACTGTGAAAGCTGCTGCTGTCAGAAATTTAAACAACACCTTGAATTATCAAGTTTTGCATATTGATAATTTGTTTCCTACCTTGTTAAATTATTGTTGATAATTATTGTGAGAAATCATTAACATGATCAGTGTCTTCACATAGATGAATATCATTAATTATTAATAATAACATAATTAAAAGTAAATTGAGCAAATTTGTTATTTCAGAAGTGTGTATCAAACTGGTAGCCCGCCACATTAATCGGTACCCAAGAAGCAGCTCTTAGTTTCAAAAAGGTTGGTGACCCCTGGTCTAGGGTATGTTCAAATTGGAAATTAAAGAGCTGTAACATAAAATACCAGTGAGTGATCCATGCATTGCTTTCTTTAAGAAAAATTAAGCAAGGGGCCCCCAGAGAGCTGGTTTAACTCTTATAAACGCCTGCTGGCACTGCCACCACTGGACAGGTCTGGTTCCCTGTTTTTAGTGAGCTCGTTCAATTCCCCAGAAAATCCCCTGGTTTTTTTTGTTTGGGGTAGGGAGCAATCGCAGACTTCAAAGCAACCTTTACATGCTACCTATGCATGCATCTGCAATGCTCTTAGTTCTGAATCTGCAGTTATTTTCCTGAACCCTAGATATTTGTTTTGTGTTCTCATTTTGCATATGGATAAGTGTTATACAGTGTTTTGCATCGTCTTTTAAGCCTTGTTAATGGGCAGTCCTTAACTTTATTTGCCAAATATCTTAGAGGTAGAGTGGACCACCATTCTACCGCTGCCAAAAAAACTATAATGCACCCATGACTCAATGACAATAACTTAGCTTTTAACAGTTATACCATCTAAACTGATTACAAGAGGTGATAACAGGAGGTGATGAGTCTGTGTACAGGAGAGACATGGATAGTGAAGTGGAATCAGGACAATCCCTCCCAATGTTTATAAAATAAAACAAAACAGATGATTGTCAATCCACAGAGTAGAAAGAAGCAGCACTCAACACTGCACACTAGTGGAACAGAGGTAGAGAAAGTGAGCAGCTTAAAACTCCTGGGGACACTTACTAGTCCTTAGCCCTGTGTTTTCTGTTGTCTGTGATTGTTGTATGTAGCACCAGGGTTCAGGAGGAAAGTCGTTTCATTTTACTGTGTATCGTGTCAGCTATATTTGGTTGAAATGACAATAAAAGCGTCTTGACTTTTGACTTGACTTGATTCACATTTGCCACATTTCATAGTGGCCCCAAAGCTCAGAAACAGTTTTACCAATACAAGAGCCTGAACCAGGTCAGAATCATCAGGGGGGCCCTCAACAATGCTAAAGGCAATAGTTACCACCCACTAGGAGTGGGCAATATGAGGCAAAATTTGATGAAGTATTTTCCACTGTCTGATTATTATTTTGCAATATGAGAAGGAAAAAAAATGGAAACAAGTAGACTTTAATTACAGGCAAAATATGTATTTTAAACTTGTATAACTAAAACAAAATTGTGTAACTGTAATTAAACTTGCAATTTAGGTAATTCTGCTGATATATGGTCTGCATAAATGTGCAGGTGTTCAAATGTATGTATTAAAGTGGACTGAAATAAATAAAAATTGGTCAGTGAGACGGATTGACAGAAGACATATGACAGACATGATAAATGAGGTAGGCATATCACATTAAATGATGTAGTGTTTTAGTTTTTGTTCATAAGCCTCTGCCAGATGAAGTGTATATTCTGCTTCTTATACCCGTTTTTTTTTTTTTTTTTGTTTGTTTTTTTTTGGTTTTTTTTTCATGACAGATTTTACTGATTTGTGGAAATTGCAAGGGATGGACAATCTTGAGGAAGAAGCTACTGAAAGGATTCTGCTTGAACCATATAACTACCTGCTGCAACTACCAGGTAATTTTTTATTTTTTAGCAAATAGCATGTTATTGAGCAATACAACAGATCTTATGGGTTGGTGACAGTAATGGACAAAGTCCACAAAGCATGTACGTGAGTAAAAGTAGAAATACAGTTTGAACTTTTACTTGAGTAAAATTTGCCTTCAAATGTACTTAAATATCCGAGTACTATGATTTATTATGGCTATAATGTTCCTATTATAATTTTAATCACAAGGCTCTTGCTTAATCAGCTCAGGTTATGTAAAAAGACTCTAATGTTACTCTTACCACACCAATCTATTAATAGAATGATATAAATAAATGAAATGCTGATATCTACTAAATTGAGCCCAAAGCCTTCTTTTCAACAACTTAAATTTTTTTTTTGCCAATTTGGCCTCGAGTACTATGGCAAGTTAGTCAGGAGAAGTTTTTCAATCATTTATTCCTCTCAAAATGTTCCGCTTGCCGCTGAACCGAAGCTGAACTGAATGTTCGTGCTACGTAAATACCACCAAGCGACTATGGCGGTTCTACGATGCCCTGGTTGAACCACACCTACCTCTTTCCTCTTTTTTCTGAATTAGGCTTCTAAGGGTTTAGCCTTTTTTTTTTTTTTTTTTTTTTTTGTCATCCATAATTAAAATTTGTATGCAGCTCTCCTTACTGACATGTTACCCAAACTCTGCCTCTCCTTTCTGAGTTGTATGAGTGAGAGAACTTCTCCAGGCAGTGGGTGCACACTCTGAGTCCTGATCAGACATGAAAGAATAATCGATGCGAACGTGCGAATGAGCCGTAAAAAAAAAAGAAATAATAAAATCATCACACTGGCTTGCTGTGTGATTGACCAATTAAGTTTTTATCCACTCCTAAATAAAAATTAACGGCTGATTTTGCGAAATGTAATTGAGTAAAAAGTAAGCTATTTGACTTTGAAATGTAGTGAAGTTAACGTAAAATTCTCCCCAAATGAAAATACTTGAGTAAAGTACAGATACAAGAAAAAGCTACTTAAGTACAGTAATTAATTACATTTACTTTGTTACTGTCCACCACTGTTTGAGCACTTTTGTCATCCCACAGAAAACTCTCTCCATTCAACATTACCAACATGAGCAATTCTGTGTAAACTGGCTGGCAAGCCCCAAAATCTCTACTAACCATTTTGTTGAGTCTAATTCAAGTAAAGCTATTAGTATTTATTTAATTATCACATCTAAAATTTCTAAGTCATTTAAATGATGGCTCCCAAGATAAACTAGAGATATATTTGCAAACATGTTTGGATTTGGGCTGCAACTAACCATTGCAAATAAATAAATCATGTGTTCTTTTGCTTTTTTTTTTTTTTTTTTTTTTTTTTTTAAAGCACACTTTTATACATAAATACCCTGATTTAGGGTTTTATATAGTTTTAATAAGAACCCAGCCATTAGGGTTGCACAAGCCAGTACACTCTTAGTGCTGGTCCCGAACCCGAATAAATGGGGAGGGTTGTGTTAGGAAAGGCATGCAGCGTAAAACGTTCCAAATCATATATGCGGATCACAACAGAGAAATTCATACCGGATCGGTCGAGGCCCGGGTTACCGCCACAGGTATTATTAGCCAACAGGGTACCGGTGGAAATTGGGCTACTGTTGGCCGAAGGAGAGGAGGAAGACGTCTCCAGAGACAGCAGGACAAGGAGAAGTGTATGAGAGTGGAGGTTAGGTTTGGTACTTGTTGGTTAACTACATGTTGGTCTCCTCTCCATCATATCAGCTAACTCTCTCCCTTTACCAGTCATAGTACCAAGTAGAAAGGGAGTAAGGCCAGGAACATTGGAGGTGGGTTTAAACTGTTCTATAATGGAGTGGATGGAAAGAGAAATGGTGTAGGGGTGATACTGAAGGAAGAGTACAATAGAGTGTAGCGGAGGTGAAGAGAGTTTCTGTAGGGTAATTAAAGTGAAGCTGGAAGTTGAAGGGTTGATGATAAATGTCATCAGGTCTTATGTGCCACATGTGGGTTGTGAGATGGAGGAGAAGGAAAAATTCTGGAGTGAGTTAGATGAAGTGGTAGATGGTGTACCTAGGAATGAAAGATTAGTGAATGGGGCAGACTTTAATTGGCATGTATGTGAAGGAAACAGAGGTGATGGGTAGGTATGGCTTTAAGGAGAGGAATGTGGAAGGGCAGATGGTGGTAGATTTTGGCAATGGCAAAACGGCAGTGGTGAATACTTTTATTTTAAGAAGAAGGAGGATCATAGGGTGACGTATAAGAGTGGAGGAAGGTACACACAGGTGGACTATGTTCTATGTGGGAGATGCCACTTGAAGGAGATTGGAGACTGTAAGGTGTTGGCAGGGGACAGTGTAGCCATAAAGCATTGGATGGTGGTGTGTAGGATGGTTTTGGAGGTGAAAAAGAAGAGGAGGAGAGGGAGGACTGAAAGAAGAATAAGATTGTGGAAACTGAAGGCGGAAGACTGTAGTGAAAGACCTCAGGGAAAAGGTCAGACAGGGGCTCGATGATGGTGAAGAGGTGCTGGATGATTGGGTAACTACTGCAGAAGAGATAAGAGAGACAGCTAGAAAAGTACTTGGTGTGACATCTGGAAATAGAAAGGAAGACAAAGAGACATGGTGGTGGAATGAGGAAGTGCAGGAAAGCATAAGGAGAAAGATGTTGGCAAAACAGAATTGGATCGACAGAGTGATGAGAAAAGTAGGCAGGAGTACAAGGAGATGCAGCAGCAGGTAAAGAGGGATGTGGCGAAAGCCAAGGAAGAGGCACATGAGGAGCTGTATGAGAAGTTGGACACTAACGAAGGAGAAGGAAGTGAGAGCAAGAGGATGAAGAGTGGAAAGTCGGTTAAACCAGATGACATACCGGTAAAAGCATGACATTTAGGAGAGATGGCAGTGGAGGTTTTAACAAGGTTGTTAAAAGATTTTTGGAAGGTGAGAGGATGCCTGAGGAATGGAGGAGGAGTGTGCTGGTACTGATCTTTAAGAATAAGGGAGATGTGCAGACCTGCAGTAACTACAGGGGAATAAAATTAATCACTCACAACATGAAGTTATGGAAAAGAGTAGTGGAAGCCAGGCTGAGAGAAGAGGTGACCAGCAACAGTATGGTTTCATGCCGAAGGAAGAGCACTACAGACGCATTTTTTGCTTTGAGAATGTTAATGGAAAACTATAGAAAAGGTCAGGAGGAGTTGCATTGTGCGTTTGTGGATCTAGGGAAAGTGTACGACAGGGTGCCGAGAGAGAAGTTGTGGTATTGTATGAGGAAGTCAGGTGTGTAAGAAGTATGTGAGGGTGGTGCTGGACATGTATAAGGACAGTGTGACAGCAATGAAGTGGGCAGTAGGAACGACGGACTGGTTCAAGTTGGAGGTTGGACTGCATCAAGGATCGGCTCTGAGCCCTTTCCTGTTTGCAGTGGTGATGGACAGCTTAAGGGACAAGGTCAGACAGGAGTCTTCATGGACTCCATGTAGTAGGGAGCAGGTTGAGAAGAGCCTGGAGAGGTGGAGGTACCTGCTGGAGAGAAGGGGAATGAAAGTCAGTAGGAGTAAGACAGAGTACATGTGCGTAAATGAGAGGGAGGGCAGTGTAGTGGTGCGGTTGCAGGGAGAAGTGGTGGAGAAGGTGGAGGAGTTCAGGTACTTGGGGTCAACAGAGCAAAGTAATGGAGAGTGTGTTAGGGAAGTAAAGAAAAGAGTGCAGGCAGGGTGTAGTGGTGGAGAAGAGTGGCAGGAGTGATTTATGATAGAAGGGTATCTGCAAGAGTGAAAGACGATGGACAGGATTAGAAATGAGTTTATTAGCGGGACAGCGCATGTAGGACATTTTGGAGACAAGTTGAGGGAGGCACGATTGAGATGGTTTGGACATGTGTAGAGGATAGGTTATATCGGTAAGATGCTGAGGATGGAGCCACCAGGAAGGAGGAAAAGAGGAAGGATGAGGTTTATGGATGTGGTGAAGGAAGACATGCAGGATTTTTTTTATTTATTTATTTTTATTAAAAATCGGATAAAGATTATTAATAATAAAATTAATTAGATGTTTCGCTTATTATAACTATATAAAACCCTAAATCAGGGTATTAAAGTATAACAGTGTACTTTTTATTAAAAGATAGTTAAACTCAATATGTGGCTTTTGTCTCTTTTTTTTTTTTTTTTGTTTGTTTTTTTTTAAGACATTATCAAGCCTATAGTGGAGATTTCTTGTTTGAACAAATGTACTAATGCTGGGTTGTTTCTTGCTGTAAAAAAGTCACGCTAACCCGTAACTTGAGCAGCTCGAATAATAGATAACGGCATTCTTATTCAACGAATTTCATTATCAATTATTATCGATTAGTTGTTGCAGCCCTACTTTAAATCAAATATTGTATTAATTATTTGGGAAATAAAGCTAGTATTGATGTAGTGGTAGGGCATTAAAACAGTGTATATATACACTAACTGAAAATTTAATTAGTTGTCAACGAATGCCGTTATCGATTAGTCGGGCTGCTACGGGTTAGCATGACTGCAAGATAAAAGCCAAAAATGGCGGACATTTCAGGGTCTACCTGCAGCAGGAACAAGTGTCCCAAGTCATCCAAGGAATAGGAAATTTTTTTTATATTAAACACAAAATATAAAACAGTACTTGCAAGTTATGCAAAGCCGCATTTGTGTGGCATGGAAGTAAAACAGTGATGCATTCATGATTGTTTTCATAATAGATAACATTGAAATTGTAAATGTCACTTTCATTAATGTAATTTTAATTTTCATTAATGTAATTAATTGTAATTTTTAATTTTATTTTTTTTTTTAACTAAATTCCTAGGAAAACAAATCCGAACTAAACTGTCCCAAGCTTTCAACCACTGGCTTAATGTACCTGAGGATAAACTCCAGGTAAGAGCATGTTTATATAATAATAATAATTTATTATTATTATTATTATTATTATTATTATTATTATGCTTTGTCATTTGTTTGAGTTTATGCCCAGTAATAATTCAGACATTTCATCTTCTATAGTAATTTCATGCATATCATATTATATCTCAGCACTTTAAAAATAGTATACATATAACTGTACATATTTAACGCTCAATGCAGAAACTTTGGGCTGCAGACATGAACAGAGACATACAGGAAGACAGAGCTAGTAGGAAAAGGGTGCTGTTTTATTCAGCTTTTTTTTTTTATAATGGATTAGCCATGTATGGAAAAGAGGATGAGGGGATGCTGTTTATTGTTCAGAATTGCTGTATGTTTTCTCAAAGTCCACTCCATCATCACCACCTTAAAACTGTTCAGTGACTGCTCAAGACCACCAGAATATTACTAAAAATACATTGCACTGTCAGCACAGAAGATTTCTAAAACATGACTACAAACAATAAAGTAACTTCAGAACGTAGCTTGCTCATTCCTGTTGTCGAGATTGACACCAAGGTGTCTGTAGGTGTCAACTGGTTGTGTTCCTCCTCCTGTAGTTCACCAGTGGAACAAGTGGAAATGACTTGTTGATAAGAGAGATCTGACTAAAATGGCTAGACTAGATTGGTTCATGTTGCTAGGAAGGACATAGTCACTCGATCACACTGAAGGGTGATCGGGTACAAAAGCAGAATTTCACCATTACTGCAGTGTTAACAATATCCAGATAAATGTATGTTTAAAATGAAGTTTCTAGCTTGATGAAACTAAAGTATAGTTTATCTTTTTTTCTTTTTCTTTTTTGTCTAGGTGATCATTGAAGTAACAGAAATGCTGCACAATGCCAGTCTCTTAATTGATGACATCGAGGACAGCTCCAAGTTGCGGCGTGGTTTCCCGGTAGCTCACAGCATCTATGGTGTACCGTCAGTTATAAACTCTGCAAACTATGTCTACTTTCTTGGCCTCGAGAAGGTGCTGACGCTGGAACATCCTGAGGCTGTGCATGTGTTCACTCGGCAGCTGCTAGAGCTGCATCGTGGCCAAGGTCTGGACATCCACTGGCGTGACACATACACTTGCCCAAGTGAAGCAGAGTACCATGGCATGGTACTACGCAAGACTGGTGGATTATTCGGCCTAGCAGTGGGCCTCATGCAGCTGTTCTCAGAATGGAGCTGTGACCTTAAGCCCCTACTAGACACACTCGGGCTCTTGTTCCAGATACGCGATGACTATGCCAACCTCTGCTCACGTGAATATGGTGCAAACAAGAGCTTCTGTGAAGACCTGACTGAGGGAAAATTCTCCTTTCCCACGATTCACGCCATTCGTACACAGCTTCATAGCACACAGGTGCAGAACATTCTACGCCAGCGCACAGAGGATGAGGATGTTAAGCGTTACTGTGTTGATTATTTGGAGAAAGTGGGCTCTTTTGCTTACACTAAAAAGAAGCTGCATGAGCTAGAGAAGGAGGCATACAGACTGATTGCAGAATTAGGGGGGAACCCAGAGCTGGAGGGACTTATAGAACATCTCAGCCACATTTTCAAGGAATGATGAAGAAGCAGCTTCTTCTAATCACAGTGCTTAGATAAACACTTCCCAAAGAAGAGATATCACTCCTCATTTTTCTCCAAACTTCCCTTTGTCTAATAACCCATGCTCATTTTGGCAACATTGAGATTACTGTGCATTCAATAATACATTTCTTTACCCTAACTAATACACTTATTTTGTTTTTTTATAAATCAGTAAATCATCCACTTTGAGGTAGTCTTGCCACCTGATGTTTTGTGGTCTTTTTGTGTGATTGTGTCATTTGTGGACAAAAGAGACCTTAGCAAACATCTAATATGAAGTCCTATGCCCACTATAGAAATGTCTTGTGTGTATAGCAACAACCAAATAATAACTGACCTTGCCCTTTCAATACTTTTAGAGGGGACTCTAAGCTTATAGAGAAGTTTTGAAAAAATGTTGGTTTTATTTGAATTGGAATTAGAAGTTTGGTGTAAGGTGGATTATAACTTTTGTTTTTATTCAATACACTGTGCAGTAAACAATGCAGTAACTTTAACAGTAAATTAAAGGTGCAATCAATCACTCTGTTCTACATTCCTATAATTGCATGCAATATGCTGAAGTGAATGCTTGTCAGCATCTAAATTTCAAGAGTACTTTGTTTGCCAATTGGAATTTCATTTAAATTTGTTTAATGCCATATAGAATTTATCATGTTGATATTGTATATTTTCTAGTTTAGTATATTAGTATATTATATTATAGTATATTCTATAGTTGTTCTCTAAACCATACAAAATAGCAGGTCTCACCACAGTCCTATACACTTTCCCTTTTACTCTTGCAGATACCCTTCTATCACAAATCACTCCTGCCACTCTTCTCCACCCACTCCATCCTGCCTGCACTCTTTTTTTTCACTTCTTTAACACACTCTCTATTACTTTGATCCCAGGTACCTAAACTCCTCCACCTCTTCTCCCTGCAACTGCACCACTCCTCTGCTCTCCCTCTCATTCACACACATGTACTGTCTTACTCCTACTGACTTTCATTCCACTTCTCTCCAGCTTGTATCTCTCCAGGCTCTTCTCCACCTGATCCCTACTCTCATTACAAATCACAATATTATCTGCAAACATCATAGTCCATGGAGACTCCTGTCTGACCTTGTCCCTCAACCTGTCAATCACCACTGCAAACAGGAAAGGGCTCAGAGGTGATTCTTGATGCAATCCAACCTCCACCTTGAACCAGTCTGTCGTTTCTACTGCACACTTCAATCCTGTCACACTGTCCACAATGTCCTGCACCACACTCACATACTTCTCTGCCCCACCTGACTTCCTCATACAATACCACAACTCCTCTCTCGGCACCCTGTCATACGCTTTCTCTAAATCCACAAACACACAATGCAACTCCTTCTGACCCTCTCGATACTTCTCCATCAACATTCTCAAAGCAAATATTGCATCTGTAGTGCTCTTCCTCGGTATAAAACCATACTGTTGCTCACAGATGGTCACCTCTTCTCTCAGCCTGGCTTCCACTACTCTTTCCGATAACTTCATGGTGTGACTGATCAACTTTTATTCCCTTGTAGTTACTGCAGGTCTGCACATCTAGCTTATTCTCAAAAATCTGTACCAGCAAACTCCTTCTCCATTCCTCAGGCCTCCTCTCACCTTCCAAAGTCTTGTTGAACAATCTGGTTGAAAACTCCACTGCCATCTCTCCTTACCATCTTTCCTGCTGCTCTCACTTCCTCCTTACTTATCCTATCCACTTCCTGCTTAACCATCTCCACACCATCCAAAAATCTCTCTCTCATTTTCCTCATTCATCAGCTGCTTAAAATACTTCCTCCTTCTTCTCAACACACACACTCTCCTCACTAGTCAACACATTTCCATCTCCATCCTTTATTGCTGTAACTTGCAGCACATCCTTCCCAGCCAACCTCTTTCTCCATATGTTTTTCTGCACTTCCTCATTCCCCCACCAATCACCTACATGCCTCCATACTCCTCTATCTCACAGCCCACTTGTGGAGCATAGGCACTGATGACATCTATCATCACCCCTTCATCTTCCAACTTCATGTTCATCACCCTATCAAAAACTCTCTTCACCTCCACTACACTCTTTCTGTACTCTTCCTTCAGAATCACCCCTACACCATTTCTCTTTCCATCCACACCATGATAGAACAGTTTAAACCCACCTCCAATGTTTCTGGCCTTACTTCCTTTCCACTTGGTCTCCTGAACACACAACATATATCTACCTTTCTCCTTTCCATCATATTAGCTAACTCTCTCCCTTTACCAGTCATAGTACCAACATTTAAAGCACCAACCTGAACCTCCAGCCTCCTACACTTCTTTTCTTGCTGTCTCTGTAGATGTCTTCCTCCTCTCCTTTGGCCAACAGTAGCCCAATTTCCACTGGTACCCTGTTGGCTAATAATACCTGTGGCAGTCGTTGGTATCCCGGGCCTCGACCGATCCGGTATGAAATTCTGATTCCTGATCGGCATATTTGATTTGGCACGTTTTACGCTGGATGCCCTTCCTAACGCAACCCTCCCCATTTATCTGGGCTTGGGACTGGCACTAAGAGTGCACTGGCTTGTGCAACCCTAATGGCTGGGTCCTACACTCAAAACATATTAGTTTAAATTACATCACAGACGGTTTAACCTGCCAAATAATTTAAAATGATGTTTAACATTTTACTTATTTTCTTCTGTAAAATGTATAAGGGTGTTTAGTAGCATTTTGAAAGAAGTATAATCTGTTATTTGCAAAACAGGGACACAGTTAATTTGCACTGCTGAATGTGGAAAATGTTAAATTGCATAGCAGGTTTGGTATTGTCAACCACACTGTTGAGTTAAGAAGAGATGATTGCAAATTCCCTTTTTTGCAATCATCTTTTTCAAGGAAAAATCTAATTTTCCCTGTTTACATCACTGTTTGAAAATGCAAATGAGGTCAGTGTTATTTAGGAGGAGTGAGGAACAGGGGGTCACACAATTCTATCCTACAGCAGAATCCACATATCTGATGCTGTTTTAGCTGGAGATCAGGGCAGAATCAATGATTTTGTCCCAATCTGAAATATATGGTACAGTGGGTACGGAAAGTATTCAGACCCCCTTGATTTCTTCACTCTTTGTTATATTGCAGCCATTTGCTAAAATCATTTAAGTTAATTTCTCTTCCTCAATAATGTACACATAGCACCCCATATTGACAGAAAAACACAGAATTGCTGACATTGTTGCAGATTTATTAAAAAAGAAAAACTGAAATATTACATGGTCCTAAGTATTCAGACCCTTTGCTCAGTATTTAGTAGAAGCACCCTTTTGATCTAATACAGCCAGGAGTCTTTTTGGGAAAGATGCAACAAGTTTTTTACACCTGGATTTGGGGATCCTCTGCCATTCCTCCTTGCAGATCCTCTCCAGTTCTGTCAGGTTGGATGGTAAACGTTGGTGGACAGCCATATTTAGGTCTCGCCAGAGATGCTCAATTGGGTTTAAGTCAGGGCTCTGGCTGGGCCATTCAAGAACAGTCACGGAGTTGTTGTGAAGCCACTCCTTCGTTATTTCAGCTGTGTGACTAGGGCAGGGGTGGCCAACCCGCGGCTCGCGAGCCGCATGCGGCTCTTTGGCTGGTTTCATGCGGCTCTTATGTTCATATCGAAGTTTGTGTTTGTTTGTTTTTTTAATGTGCGTGTTCGCTTCGCTTGAGTTCAATGCGGTATTTTTAAGACTTAAATGAGCTTAGCCCCTACTGGGAAACTTTGCGGTATATCAGACCTGTGCAAACTACGGCCCGTGGGCCATATCCGGCCCTTCTACGTTCCTGTCCGGCCCGCGTGAGACCAATCATAAATTACAGGGATGCACCGAAAATTTTCGGCCGAAATACCTAAATTACCGAAACAACACGGCAGAAACACAATTGTAATGACGCAATAAAAAAGCGCAGCCAGCACACGGTTATCTGGATAAGAGCCAACATGTCTGCGGTGTGCGGATATCGATTTGCAAAACATGCAATGCTGAAATTTCAAGAGGGGGTGTATCTGCAAAGAGTTTCTCCAAGTCGGGTTTAATTTATCACCTGAAATCCAAACATCCCGATTGCCATTCTAAATATGAGAAGAACGCGGCGCAGAAAAGTAAAGTCAATCCGAGCATGCGCACTCCGTCTGTAGAGGACGTTTTTAAAAAAGGCAGGAAAGTTTTCCAGTGATGGTGCCAAGGCAAAATGCATAACACAAAAAATTATGGATTTCATTGCCTTTTGAATTGAATTTTCATTTCGGTGCATCCCTAAAATATTATCGTTGGTGTGGCCCTCTGACACAATTCAGGTTTCTCATGTGGCCCCTTGTAAAAATTAATTGCCCACCCCTGCGGTATATTCATCTCACGCACATGCGCATTTGACGAAAATATCGTATTGAACTCAAGCGAAGTGAACACGCACATAAAAAAAACACACACAAAGTCTGTGTTTTCTACCCTGAAACACGTGAAATCAAAGCATCGATCTGTTCTGACTGACACCCATGTGAAAGAATTGCTTCGAGTGGCAACAACGGAATACGAGCCAGATTTGAAGGGGATTGTTCAAGGCAAGGAATGCCAAAAGTCCCACTAAGTAACATGCATAGTAAAAGAAAAACGCTATTGTAAATTATATTTTTGTTTGTGGACTTGGTTAAACTAGGAGTGTGTGTGTGTGAGACAGTGCACACAATGTTCATTGTTGAAAATGACTGTCCTGTGGTCTTAGAACTGTAGGAGTCAATTTCTGTCATTATGTTGGTGTGTGACATTTACAATAAATCTGGCTGAGCAGAGGTGTGTGTGTGTGTGTGTGTGTGTGTGTGTGTGTGTGTGTGTGTGTG
>JAAIIK010000049.1:4528542-4544614 GCA_014706435.1 Silurus glanis | reverse complement strand
ATATATATATATATATATATCAGTGTATATATATCAGTGTATATATATCAGATATATATATCTTTTGTTTAGTCCCTGACAAAAGTCTTGTCGCTTGTGTACAAATTGACCTGAAGTGCCACTGAAATATATTTATAATCAAGATTTTTTTACAAGAAATGGCTCATTTTAATCCCAACAGCTTTTGTAATAATGTTTCAGTGCAACTATCAAAAAGTATTCTAATATTCACAGCTTGGTAAAGCCATTGAGTCAATTTTTGCAAAAACATAAGTGTTGTCGCCTTGTCATATGAGCTTCACCTGTGACTAATAATGGATCAATTAGGTCTCAGGTGTGTATAAAAAGAACCCCAGTACACTAGACCTTCACATCAACTGCAACTAGACCTCTGCAAACATGCCTAAGATTCACCCTGAGACTAAAGTATTGATTATCAAGAGGCTGAAGACCAGATCCACTGCTGATGTGGCAGACACCTTCAATGTGTCTCAGTGTCAAGTACAGGGGATAAAAAAAAGATTTTAAAAGACTGGAGACGTTTTTGACAAGCCCAGGTCAGGCAGACACCACAAGACAACTGCTCGAGAGGGCCGTTTGTTGGCTCAAAAATCCAAGGCCAGCACATTTTCCACTGCAGCAGAGCTCCACGAGACCTGGTCACCTGAAGTCCCTGTGTCAACCAGAACAGTTTGTCGGATTCTGTCTCGAAATGGCCTCCAAGGTCGAATCAGTGCCCAGAAGCCAGCACTAAACAAAAGACAATTGAAAAACCGTGTGGCATTTGCCAAGGCCCACAGCCTACTAAAAGGATGGACGCTGGAAAAGTGGCAGAAGGTGGATTTTTCAGATGAATCTTCTGTTGAATTACACCACAGTCGCCGCAAATATTGCAGGAGACCTACTGGAGCCCGCATGGATCCGAGATTCACCCAGAAAACAGTGAAGTTTGGTGGCGGAAAAATCATGGTCTGGGGTTACATCCAGTATGGGGGTGTGCGAGAGATCTGCAGGGTGGAAGGCAACATCAATAGTCTGAAATACCAAGAAATCTTAGCTACCTCTTATATTCCCAACCATAAAAGAGGCCAAATTCTGCAGCAGGATGGTGCTCCATCGCATACTTCCATCTCCACATCAAAGTTCCTCAAGGCAAAGAAGATCAAGATGCTCCAGGATTGGCCAGCCCAGTCACCAGACATGAACATCATTGAGCATATGTGGGGTAGGATGAAAGAGGAGGCATGAAAGACGAAATCAAAGAATATTGATGAATTCTGGGAGGCATGCAAGACTGCTATCTTTGCAATTCCTGATGACTTCATCAATATTCATAATAGTTGTATAAATCCTTGCCAAACCGCATGGATGCAGTCCTTCAAGCTCATGGAAGTCATACAAGATATTAAATTTGGATCTCACAGCACCACTACTTAATTTGCTGACATATTTGTATTTGCAGTAAATTTGTTCAATTTCTGTATAGGCGACAAAACTTTTGTCATGCCAAAATTTGACCTTTCTGTCTTGATTAAATGATAAATCTTTTTTCAGTGAAACTAATTTATTTCAGTGCATTAAACATCATTTGGGAGGGTTTTAGCTTTTCATATGAGCTATTTCTAACACCAATTGATTAATTAAAAGTCAGGTTAATAGCAGGTGTTTCTACAAAATAGATTAGCGACAAGACTTTTGTCAGGGACTGTATAGAGATGCACCTGTAATGCTAATTGAAATTAAACTCCCATAGTTGGTCTTTGGCTTTGTTAAAAATAAATAAACAATACTGGCATGCATATCTAAATGTGGATCATCAATAGCTAAATGACAAGGGTTTAGATTAGTGTCAGTTGAGAAAGAAGCCACAATTAGAGACCGAGTAGGTAATGAGCATAAAACAGCAATGCCTTTTGAAAGTAATGCCTGAAAAATATTAATAATGAATAATTTCATTCATTTTGTTTCAATTGATATCACAGGATTTATTGACCCTTGAATAGTTAATTTAATAAAATTCAAGTCAATTTTAATTAGACCCATGTTCAAAGGAAAGAAAAATAGTGGTTTTATTATGATGAATCATGTTTTTTTATATCATGTGGATGAAAAGGTGCATGTGCATCACATACCTGGGGAAGAGGCAAGCTGGTGGAGGCAATGCAACTTGTAACACCTACCAAAACATTGCATCCCAAATAGATCCGTAACGATTTCTCGAATAATTTGGTTACAAAAATTTATTGTTTAGTCCATTTAACTAAAAACGGAGCACTGTGTTTCCCACACTCACTACCTGCTAAACCCTGGAACGCTCTGGACAGGTAACACAGAAGACGCTGCAGAATGAAAAATGGAGGAACAGGGAGAAAACAGTGAGGCGAAGATTCAGGCAAAAGAAAACGGCAGAAAGTTTCCCAAGTTTGGTATAATTTCAAATTAAACAAAGTAAAAACACCGTACAAATGACAAGAATACCACATCACGATACTGTGCGAGATTTAATGAATAAATACATGAGTGAGAACAATTTGGTTTAATTAAATAAGTAGTTTCCCATAACTGAACGTAGCTGTATTTTTTTCATTTTGATGTAATATGGCAATTAAATGCAATAAATGTGTTTAGTTTTCCCTTATATTTTGTATGCAATTTCAGCATTAAAATGTTTTTTAAAAATTCTAAAATAAAAAACTAATTACTTGTTAATTTCAAAAGATCTGTCTTATTTCCTCTCTCATTTAGTATTGATCTTTAATAAAGAAAAAGTACTTCTTACCGATTACTTGATTGAATGATCGATTGAATAATCGTTAGAACACTCGATTACTAAAATAATTAATAGCAGCAGCTCTAATTCCAAGTAAACCTCTGTCACAACTGTATATAAATTACAAGTTAATGTGTGCAGATGATCAAGTACAAATATGTGAAAACACAGACACCAAAAATAAGAAATGGAAAACATTGTCAATTTTTTAATAGATAAAATTTTAATAAAAGGCAAGCAACCTGGACAATTACTAGACATGCTCACATTAAAATGTCAAATTGGTTTGTACATTACACATTTTTACACACTGAATTTTTGTGATTTTATAGTTTTCTTTTTATTACACATTTGCATTCAAAGCACATGTACATTTAATGCATTCACTGTATTTTATAATAATTTTAGTGCACTCTATGTCACCATCTACAAGTAAGAGAATAAGTCCTAAACTTTATAAGATGAAACAGAAAAGCCAAATCAGACCTGGAGAATAAAAAGCCAATTACAAGCCTTTAATACTATGACATTGATCTTTATATAGAGACTTAAAAATATATTTCATTGCATTTTAGGCAGCAATAAAATAAGATAATACAACTTTAACTGTGATGTAGATTTAAAAATGCATTTGCCAAAAATAAATATTTATTAAACTAGTAAAATTTTAATATTAAATAATCTAAAAAATAAAACATATATAGTTGATACCAATCACAATAGTTTGTGAAGTGGAATTGTACGGCAGTTTTCCAACATAATGACTCCAAACTCACCACCAAGATGACAGTTGACAGTTGACGGAGTGGCCAAGTAGTTCTCCAGACCTGAACCCTATTGAGCACGTGTGAGGCATCCTCAAGCAGAAGGTGGCGAAGGAATTAGTTTTTTGTCATGGCAACTTCCGCCGCCCTGAGCGACATTATACAAATATGGAGCTACTTGGTGAGCTATCTACCAATGGGAGTGTAGACAGTGGGGCGCACGTGATTCAACGGCCAATGGGAGTAAAGACAGTAGGGCGCACGTGATCCAACGACAAATCGGAGTGAAGTCACGCAAGTGATCCGTCTCCGGTATTTTGGAATTTGCACAGGGTGCAGTTGCAACGCACATGGAAGTAGCGGTTTGTGTTTAAATGTTCTTTAGATCGGTCAACATATTCTCTTGTTTAATATATATTCCTCACAGTACAGTGCGCCGTTTTGACATGGACAGTCATTATTAGCTGGTTAGCTCGAATGCACTCCTGAGTCCAAGCTTTATCAGAGCGTAGCGTCATTTCTATTATTGGTCGAGGATGGCCATTTGTGCGCAATGGACCTGAGATATGATCAATCTGTAACTTAACGTGCAAAAGGAGCTGCGTTTTAATTTCTTTGTGCATCTCTGCTGAGTTTGTCCATGAGAAGCTTAGCACTGATCCTCTTCCCGTGTGTGATCGCGGTGCTGGTGCATGAGTGGTGGCGGCTGAAGGACCAGACTGATTTCTTCTCGGATATCAGGGCTGCAGGTAGGAGTTGACCCTTAATGATTTCACACTTCCCAGTCTTAGTTATTATACGGTATTTATTACAGTCACGCTTTTGTCCGCTTCTTAACATGAACGTGATGACGTGGTCGATTAAACACCCTTACCTGTTGAAAAAGCGCTGTTCGTCTGCTTTCTTTAAAACCTTCTTTTAAACATTTAAGGGACGCTTGAGGAACTGTCTAAACTTTAGACAAGGAGACAAGAAGATATACATCTTAAACTAGT
This sequence comes from Silurus glanis, assembly GCA_014706435.1. NCBI lineage: Eukaryota > Metazoa > Chordata > Actinopteri > Siluriformes > Siluridae > Silurus > Silurus glanis. The sequence goes on along the minus strand of JAAIIK010000049.1, from coordinate 4,540,085 downwards.
TGTTTTTAATTGAAGGAACACCTTTACAAATTAAAATGCATTTTTTTGCAAGTTTTGTGGTGGGCTTGTATGAGGTATTTATGCCTAGCCAGTGTATTACCTGCAGCACACAGTGCTCAGCACTCTCCCTGTACGGATGATCATAGAGATGCACTGAGCATGTAGACAGAAACAACAACAAAAAACCATCTCCCTAAAATAAGTATTTTTGCTGAGTTACTGTCCTTGTGCTCGGCACTGTAGCTCTCCGGCTTTGTCCCTGCACTGCACTGTGCTCTGCTCTGCTCTGCTCCTGACAGTTGCTGTCTTCATGGGTAACGCACTAGGAAGAAATACCTCAAACAACTCTGCTTCAGACAACTGAACCTTAACATTCACACAGATTAGAAAATAAAAGCTTTGTTTATTTAGTACCAAAGAAAGCAAACAAAAAACACTACACTCCAAGTTTTTATAAGCTTCCAGTTCAGTCGCCTTGGGCAAACACAGCTTACACTGCATCAGGGATGAAGCTATCGATTATTTTACTGTTAGAGTATTCTACCGATTATTTGATTGATCAATCGGGTAAGAAGTACTTTTTTTGTTGTTGTTTTTTTTTTAAAGAAGAGCACCACTACATGTACAAGAGAAAAGAAGACAGGTCTCTTAAAATGAACAAGCAATATGTTTTCTTTTTAGAAAAATGTACATTTTATTGCTGTAATTGCATACAAGAATATCTGTAAAAACTAAACCCATTAAGTGCATGTCATATGACATCAAAATGCAAATACAAATGTATAAATACAAATCATAAATAAAGATTACCCTTTTTAAAAACAAAAACAAACCTCACTATACAGTGTTTTCTTTGTTTTAGTTTTGAAAAGATCCCAAACTTTGAAAACTTTTCGTTTTTTTCCGCCACATAAAAATAAAATTGTGACTTTATTTCTCGTAAACATCCATTTCGGTTGCATTGACCGGTAATCATGTTGTTGGCCTGAAGTTTGAAGCTGTTGGTGCATAAACGAGGCTCCTCTCCTTCATCTGTCTTGTTCGGTCTCCTCCAGAGCTGATTGTTAGACAGAGTTCTCCCCAGGGATCGGAGGCTTAGTTTAATACCATGCGATGATATTGATTGAAGCCAATTTCATTTTAAATGCGTAAAGCTTTGTCACTACAGAGGGGGTGACACCTTTTTTAAAATTTTGAACATAAATAAGCCGCACCTGTCTATAAGCCGCAGGTGTCTACACTGAACTAATGAACTTTACACAGGCTTTAACGAAAGACATGTTACACACGGTGTAACGGGTGAAATATGTTGCGCTTCCTTTAGGAGCATAGCGGTATTTTGGGAATAGCATGCCACTGCATTTTTTACCGGTATTACTCGTGTTCAAGACGAGGAATATGTCCTTATTATTTTCTGATGCTCATTTCTAAGTTTCTTTGCCTAACTCGTAACGCTGTTGCCAAGAAAAATAAAAAAGCACGAGTTTTGGAAACCTGTCTGTGCTTATATGATTTCTGTTGCAACTGGAGTTAGCGAGCTATCCCTTCACCCAGACTCAACGCGTTACAATGGCTTGTATCTAAACAGTAGCCTACCAAGAAAGTCATTGTTTACTGTCTTCCTCCTTCCTTTCACACAAATTGTAAATAAATACATTTTAAATCCACTCACCTCAATAAGAGAATTTAGGAGTGAGAACAGAATGTTCTATTAAAATCTCTGCTAAAACTGTGTTTTACAAAAGTGAATGGCAGCAGAAGGATGGTGTATGAAGTTGTGGTTGGAGTTTTATCTGCAAGGCATCACCATGATCTGAGGGAGGCCATAAGAGCCACATGGATGGGGTACCTCAGAGACCACCCTGACTTCCGGAATCGGTGTGTATGTCTCTGCCTGCATGTTGTCCCTGGTTTTGTGGTTTATAAGCTTTTGGACCGAATTCGCTAGGTACTGAGTGGGCTAACTGTCAGACTAATGGCATGCCCATAAACTTCAACAGATAGCAAAGTTTGTTTAAAAGTAAATTAACTTCTAAGTGGTGGTCAGAGACCCATCCCATAAGTGACAATTCTATTTATAAATAATGTATGTATAGTTATCATAAATTGTAGATATTTAAATACTGTATTATATGTCATGTCAATTCCTATGCATTATTAATACTTATAGGTATTTATACTACTAAAGCTTTAATTATTTGTTGATCCATTTGTTCACTTTGTAACAGGATTAAGCATAAAATGGTATAAAATAGAGGTCGACCGATTAGTGGATTTTACCGATAGATAGGTTGGATCCTACTTGCCGATAACCAATTATTCAACCGATACATGGATACTGAATAAAAAATAAATAAATAAATAAATAAATAAAACTCTATGTAAAATAGTATGGACAGTTCCATCCAAAATTAATTAAAAGGACACCTCAAATGACAACAAAATTTGAACTTGTGTCTCAAAATAAACAGCACATGGCTTTAGAGCACGATTCATCTCTAGGTGCCTCTCTCGTACTGTATAATGACAGCAGACCTTCTCAACTGCTCCAGCAACAGATGAAAACCTAGAAAAACTATGGATAGCCAATAGTTCCAGCAATCAACTATAGGGGTTGATTAATTGGAAAAAACGATGACTCAGTCGACCTCTAGTTTAAAGCAAGGCTGTATCCACAGTTTATACTTTTGCATTATTTTAAAGGGTGCTGGTGAAATTTATCATTGGTAAACATGGCTGTGCAATACCTGAAGAAGATCGGGAAGACCCATATTCCTGCACCCAGCTGAACCTCACAGAACCAGGTAAAGCATACCACATCATAAGAAAGACCAGAGACTGGCATAAAACAGCATATAGCAGCATGTATGTTGTGTGAAAAGTGGAAAATAGTGTGAAACATCAATGTGCTGACCCTATCCATGATATTCTGTTGCAAGACATTTGGAAGCGACAAAAATAAATGTGCTCATCTTGAACGCTTTGGTTTTCATACTGCTTTACTAAACAATTTGTTGTGCATTTGTTAATTTTGCTGTAAAAGCACAACAAAAAATTTTATGCATTTATAATTTATAATTTCTACAAAGCACATTTATTTCTGTTATCATTAATGTTATAGCTGCTAAAGCCAAAAAATGCATCTTGCAAATTCATCTGAATTATGATGAATGAATGATTATTTTAATGCCAAATCTGTGTGAGCTTTGTATATTATTTTTCTCTATCCTAATACAGTAATTATTTTCATGACCTGTTTGTTTCATTGCCATACTGAAATATGTCTTGATTGCTGTCAATCCAATCGTTACAGATTTTTAATTAGTGCATCTCTTCTTTTCTTTTTTTTTTTTTTTCTTTTCATGGCAATATGTTGAAGTAGGGACATGAAGGTTTTGCTTCTCTCTCAACAACAATATTGTTTCACATTGATTTTGATGGTTTAATTGAGATAGTTCAGTGCTCATTTAGACCTTTAGACCTAGTCTCTAAATCCCACTGCTCTTCATGAAGCTTTGCTTATTAAAGTGTTGTAGTTAGAATGTAGCAAAAGGCTTAATTGTTATGTATTTGCATGCATTTTGTTTAATTCTTAATAAAAACGAACTATTTATTGTCCAGCAGCAGGCTTTACACCTTATTTACCTTATTTCGTGCAGGGGCTGTGCAGGATGTGACTGTCCTAAGCAAGCCTGGTGCTTTGGTGCCATCTGATGTCTCAGCCATATGTTTGGATTTTAAGGTCCTCCACCCTATAGTGATTACACAACTGGGGGTGTTTCCCAGTGGCCCACAGAAGGATTTCAGGGGCAGTGTCACAGTAAAGTTATTCCCAGTAGACCAAAAGGTAAAAAAACATCATTAGGTAATTAAATGAACGAACATTCAGCCTTTTTGGGGTGATTAAATTACCTATAAGATAACAGTGTTGACATATGAGTATGGAGATTCTCGAATTCTGTTTGGTCCAAAGCAGCAATACTGACTTTAGTTTATAATTTATAGTAACAAGGTGTAAGTATATGTGGTGGGTCACTACATTATTATCTGAGCTTTAGATTCAGTCACCAGTCATAACCCCTGGATTTTACCACCTAAAGAGGAAATTTAAGGGAAACAACTAAACACATCAGCTGTTAGAATTTGTGGGAGAAGGAAGAGGTAAAGCAAAAGAAGAATGCAACAGTTTGATGATGTCGGTGTATCAGCAAGTTGATGCATTTTGCAAGCAAGGGATATGTAACTTAATATGAAGTTAGTAAATAAAAATTTTCTTATAATTAATCTGTTCCTATACTTTTACTTCCCTAACAATATTATTCCAATTATCCTAATTAACTAATTATGTCTATATCATGCAGTTCATTATAATCTTCATTTGGATAGTATGATTAGTGGTCATTGCTGTGCTGCAGATTAATTGTAACATTTCTGAGGAAGTGTTTACATCTTTAATTACTCTGTCCTTAAACCATTATGTGCTCTGATGGTAACAGACCTATAACTTGCTTAGATTAATACAGCATTCCACTTGCCTCCAGATTTTGAATTCTAAGTTATTTCATTTTGTGCTTTCAAGCTAAAAAGTGGAAAATAACCATGAACATCTCCATGCTCATCTTTTGTTAGAAAAAAGCTGGCCAGCTAACTGTGATGAGTGATGCTGATTTATTCCAATTAAAAGTGTAAGCTATGTTGTCACCTTAGCTTGGCAAGTTTATAGATTTTAACAGGGACATTTTCTTTCTGTTTTCTATTTAAAGGTTAGAAATTCTGAGTTATGACCTTTAGTCAAATTCAGCAGTAACTATTGAAACTATTACTGTTAGATTGAGCTCTGTGTGTGTGTCTGTGTGTCTGTGTGTGCAATGGCTTGTGCGTGTGAATGATTCTGTACAGGAACCAGTTGTGACTGCTCACCTTACTGCCCTGAGTCCAGGTGTGTATGTGGAAGGGATCTGGTATAAAGCTGTGGAACAGTTTGTTTTGCCAAAGGTAGGGCAATTACTATACAGTATAACAGTGTATAAGGCAATAACAATAGTTTATTTTCTCTACAGTTATTGCACTGAATGTTAGTTATATCAAAGAAAATTCTGGGTATAATTTTGCCTCTATACTGCACTTTACTTTACTAAACATTAACCTTTGCTTATCCCAGGGCTCCATTTCATAGTATGCTCTTTAACTCATTATTCTACAGCTGCAGTCGGTGCCTTTGTTGAAATGTAATGATTTGCTTCGCTTTCCTATGTAAAAAAAAAAATAGTACATGTACAGTTTGTTCCAATAAATTTGTAATAAACATATGGACTTTACCAATTTTCAATGCCTAGTTACTTTTGACCCATCCTTTAGAAGGCCTCACAGCTAATAATGCATATCTGAGAAAAACCCAGCCATGAGGTCAAAAAGAACTGCCTGCAGAGCTCAGAGACAGGATTATTGCAAGGCACAGATCTGGGGAAGGCTACAAAAGGTTTCTGCTGCACTGTAGATTCCCAAGGGCACAGTGGACTGCACAGTGGTCAATTTGACCAGAGATCCTGTGTGGAGATAGGATAAAGTTCCAGATGGACAACCTTAACTGCTGCTCTCTGAGCTAATCTGGGCTTTATGGTAGAGTTGCTAGACAGAAGAATTTCCACAATGCAAAACCTATGAAAGCCCACTTGGAGTTAGACACCTAAATAACTCTGTGTGGAACTAAATATTCTGGTCTCATGAAACCAAGATTGAACTTTTTGACCTCAATTATAAAAGTTATGACTGGGAGGCTGATCAGGGTTGGGATAAAGATGTTATACGATATAGATAATAAAGTTAGTTATATTTATAGATTTTCATGCCACACGTATACTGTATATTGTGAATATCTTGTGCAATTATGTGCAATAACTTTTCAAACTATTATTGTAGTCTGACTTTTGTAGGCTGCCTTTTGTTTTTCAATGCTGCTACAAATTTCATTTCATGCTGCTGCACATTTTATTTTATTAAATATATACCTTAATATGTATATTTATTTATATTTTCTTGTTTTTACTTAAAACTTGACTTGGATCTTTTCCTGTAAACAACTGTAACCAAACAATTTCCCTATGGGATCAATAAAGTATTCTTATTCAGAGTCTGAATACTTTTGGAATGCACTGTATATGTTTAGTTTGGGTAAGAAATGCCTTTTTAATCATTTTGGTGTTCCTTTCCAATCATGTCAGTAGATTGGAGAGATTCACTCAAATAGTAGGAGAAAAAACAGAAGTAGATGGAACACTATTATTCAGCAACTCGCACAGAAAATGCCCTTGGTGATTTATAGACAGGTTTGCATTTCTTTTTTCAGTAAAGGCTGTCATATGATTTTCAACAACAGTGCCAAATGTGTGCAGGGTTTTGAGGGTAATCTGTTATGGGAGAGCCAGGATCCAACAGGCTTGATGACAGTCAATGTGTCTAAGGTTCAGCTCAACTCTGGTGGAGGAGTAATCAAGTTAGGACCTGTAAGCACATCTTTATTTTTTTTAATGAGTCCATTTGTTGCTTTGTGATACTAAATGATCTTCACATTTTTGTATAAGAAACACTATAATCATCTGTTAATATACAGTCAGGTCCATAAATATTGGGACATCGACACAATTCTAACATTTTTGGCTCTATACACCACCACAATGGATTTGAAATGAAACGAACAAGTTGTCCTTTAACTGCAGATTGTCAGCTTTAATTTGAGGGCATTTACATCCAAATCAGGTGAACGGTGTAGGAATTACAACAGTTTGCATATGTGCCTCCCACTTGTTAAGGGACCAAAAGTAATGGGCCAATTGGCTTCTCAGCTCTTCCATGGCCAGGTGTGTGTTATTCCCTCAATATACCAATTACAATGAGCAGATAAAAGGTCCAGAGTTCATTTCAAGTGTGCTATTTGCATTTGGAATCTGTTGCTGTCAACTCTCCAAGATGAGATCCAAAGAGCTGTCACTAACAGTGAAGCAAGCCATCATTAGGCTGAAAAAAACAAAACAAACCCATCAGAGAGATAGCAAAAACATTAGACGTGGCCAAAACAACTGTTTGGAACATTCTTAAAAAGAAGGAACGCACCGGTGAGCTCAGCAACACCAAAAGACCCGGAAGACCACGGAAAACAACTGTGGTGGATGACCGAAGAATTCTTTCCCTGGTGAAGAAAACACCCTTCACAACAGTTGGCCAGATCAAGAACACTCTCCAGGAGGTAGGTGTATGTGTGTCAAAGTCAACAATCAAGAGAAGACTTCACCAGCGTGAATACAGAGGGTTCACCACAAGATGTAAACCATTGGTGAGCCTCAAAAACAGGAAGGCCAGATTAGAGTTTGCCAAACAACATCTAAAAAAGCCTCCACAGTTCTGGAACAACATCCTATGGACAGATGAGACCAAGATCAACTTGTACCAGAGTGATGGGAAGAGAAGAGTATGGAGAAGGAAAGCAACTGCTCATGATCCTAAGCATACCACATCATCAGTGAAGCATGGTGGTGGTAGTGTCATGGCGTGGGCATGTATGACTGCCAATGGAACTGGTTCTCTTGTATTTATTGATGATGTGACTGCTGACAAAAGCAGCAGAATGAATTCAGAAGTGTTTCGGGCAATATTATCTGCTCATATTCAGCCAAATGCTTCAGAACTCATTGGACGGCGCTTCACAGTGCAGATGGACAATGACCCAAAGCATACTGCAAAAGCAACCAAAGAGTTTTTTAAGGGAAAAAAGTGGAATGTTTTGCAATGGCCAAGTCAATCACCTGACCTGAATCCGATTGAGCATGCATTTCACTTGCTGAAGACAAAACTGAAGGGAAAATGCCCCAAGAACAAGAAGGAACTGAAGACAGTTGCAGTAGAGGCCTGGCAGAGCATCACCAGGGATGAAACCCAGCGTCTGGTGATGTTTATGCGTGCCAGACTTCAGGCTGTAATTGACTGTAAAGGATTTGCAACCAAGTATTAAAAAAGTGAAAGTTTGATTTATGATTATTATTCTGTCCCATTACTTTTGGTCCCTTAACAAGTGGGAGGCACATATGCAAACTGTTGTAATTCCTACACCGTTCACCTGATTTGGATGTAAATGCCCTCAAATTAAAGCTGACAGTCTGCACAACTTGTTCATTGTTTCATTTCAAATCCATTGTGGTGGTGTATAGAGCCAAAAATGTTAGAATTGTGTCGATGTCCCAATATTTATGGACCTGACTGTATACACCTGTTTAGCTCCTGTTTATGTTGCAGATAGAAGACGGCACCCTGCCTCACAGAAGTGCACATGGCTTTCCTGGACTAGCCGGAGGATTCACTTTCTCCATTTATGGTACATGCCTCTCTGTAGTTCTTTTGAAATTACCATATTTTTGACAGCTGCATTAAGTTAATGGCAATTTACTTACTTTAGCGAAGTTGTTTACCTTCCATTAGTATTTCTTTGGTGCTGTTTGATTATTTTAAAGGCCTTGACCAATAATCACATAAGTCACTTAGCTGTAATCAAAATGTACCCTAATCTTTACATTATGTACCGTAAACCTTTTGTTGTTCACCACATGTGTTTCCTATGGCTTTTCAGGCCTGTTTATGTGCTTGAGCACATAAAGTAGTGTGAGTATAAATAATTTCTCATCCATAACTGTGCCAGCAAACAGCAACTCGATACTAGTTATGACAACAAAGCTAAGAAGAGAGAACCGGAAGATGCAGAGATGAATGTGCACCGAGACAAAAAAAAATTTAAACTGACAATTATTTGACTGTCAAAAGGTGACAGCTAAAGATAGCTAAATTCACAATAAATCTCATTGTCCAAATATTTATAAATCTGCTGTAAGTTAATCTTTTACAGTATTATTCCAAAAAGTAAGAAATAGTAAAAAGAAAACTTTAGCAACTTTATCCGTGCCCTTGACTGGTAATATACACAAATATGTCCTTTGATAAATACATTACAATTGTGTACATATGTACAGTAATATTGTACTCTACTGTGTGCCTCTGTGTGTTGTCTCATCCTCTTGCTTGTTTTCCTCTGATTCTCAGATGTAGAGGGACTAAAGACACAGCTCCATGGCCGTGTTGACAGACAGCAAGCTCACAAGGCCAGGCTACATAAGGAAGAAAAAGCCCTGCAGGAGGAGAGTCACAAATATGGGGACATAATTTTTGTTGATGTTGTGGACACGTACAGAACTGTGCCTTATAAACTGCTATACTTTTACAAATGGTGAGCATTTCAGTTATTAAGGCCCTGACTAAGGCCTTAGATTTAAACTGATTTCAGTATACAAAATTGCTAAAAGTGAGAAGAACTAAACTTTTTTTATCCTTTGCAAAGGCAAGTGACTTTTTTCATTTAATCCATTAAACCATTTCAGTTTTCTGTTCTGAATTTCCTGACAGAAAGCTTTCAGTTAGAGAAAGTTTATCAGTTAAACACTTTCAGACCAATACAAACAGAAATTCTAGCTCTGTTCTTGGTATTAAGTAAATACTCTGAAGCGGCTGAGGGTTAATACTGAATAAGGAATAATACTGACTACTAAACTTCTTCCAGTACCCTTAATTGATAGACAGATATATGCAGTTATTCACTTTCTATATTCAAATTCTATTCATAAAAATCCACTTTAATACACTATATAACCAAATGTTTGTGAGTAGCTGTCCATCAGGCTTTTCTGTGGTTCCTCCCCAAACCATTGTCTCAAAGTTGAAAACACACATGCATAGGATGTACTTCTGTAGCATTACAGTTTCCCTTTACGAAAAATAGCAGGCCTAGCCAAAGCTTGTGTCAGCATTACAATGCCAATGTGTACAAAGTGTGGTCCATGAAGAAATTAAATGGACTGCAGAGAGCCCTATCTTCAATCCCACTCAGTATTTTTGTGGTCCATAAGCCGTTCAATAAGAGTGGATGTTTTTACAACAACAAACAGGGAACTAAATCTACAATATGTTTATCACCATTTATTTGTTTATTTATTTATTTATTTATTTATTTTATGTTGGTGGAAATCAGGTGTCCACCAACATTTGTCAATGTATAATATGTTAAATTTGTCAATAACTTTGAAAGGAAAAGTTTGTAATGATGGTTTGTAAATTTTTGAGGATGGTGAGGAATGCTGCATTTAGTCTGCTCCTGAAGACAGATGATGATTGCTTTATCAACGTGGATGAAGTATTGATGAAAATTGACAACAAGGGCCTGATTCGCAGTAATCTGTGGTGGGGAAAGTGAGTATTCAGGCATTGACAGTTTGCAATAATACATAAAAACATTTTGGTCTGAAAATAATAGTCACATTACAGAACACTGATAATTCAGCAAAGGAAATACAGAGAGTAAATGAAAAAAAAAATTTAATCTATTTATGTTAATCAAGTATTCTTCCCCTGGTTGAGCTCAGCAAGCAGGCTAACTGTGTTTGACTCACATATGGCTCAGCTCAGACTTTTGTCCTGCAAATATGCTGATGAGCATTTAGCAGTTTTGATACATCATGGCAGTGAAGGTTCAATAGAGTATTTTCCTATTAACTATGCAAATATGACTAATATTTAATGGACTACTCAGAACATTAATTTAAACAATTTTTTAATTAGGAATAGTACTTATTCAGCTGACCATTCAAATATAGAAGTAACATTACAGAGCACTTACTATATAGTACTTGGGTTGAGTGGGTATTTTGTTTTGCATAACTATGTATTGTCTGGACATTGGATAGTTCAGTAAATGCATTTTGCATTAATGTAAATTTGCTGGTAAAAAAAAACTAATATTCAATGTGTAATGTACCTGTACAGTTTTCGCCAGAGCTGGGCTGTGGATCGTGTAGGGAAGTGGCAAGAGTTGGAGTATAGTAGTCCTGTGTATCCAGCATTTGCATGTGGTTCTGGGTATGTGGTTTCCAGAGACTTAGTGGAGTGGCTGGCCAGCAATGCAGACAATCTCAAAGTTTACCAGGTATTATCCCTCACCTGCACACATACAATACTGTGCAATGGTCTTAAGTACACTATTTATTGATTTTATTTTTATTAAAGTTTTGGTTTGGATGTTTATTTTATTTTATTACTTGGTCAGTGGAAAAACACATGCAACTTTCATTGCTTTCTAGTCTGTGTATCTAAAAACAACAATACAGAATGGATAATCGACAGGAACTTTCTGCCACCCAAATTAATTTAAATTTTCAGGTCTGACAGGCCTTTATTTTTGCATCTATTGTTTTTGCTATCTTGGTCATCAAAACCGCATTTTTTGTATAGCAGTTATAAGAAATTATTTTGTTTGTGCCTAAACATGAAGCTGTGCAGTTCGAGATTACTAGAGGAAAAATGTAACCGAGAATGACCTTGCTTTTAAAAAACTGTATATGACAATGCGAACATAAGTGTCTTACTGAAGGAAAACTTATTTTGTATTAAGACTATTATATATATATATATATATATATATATATATATATATATATATATATATATATATA
>JAAIIK010000049.1:4501633-4523542 GCA_014706435.1 Silurus glanis | reverse complement strand
TCTGTGAGCAACAGTATGGTTTCATGCCGAGGAAGAGCACCACAGATGCCTTATTTGCTTTGAGAACGTTGATGGAGAAGTATAGAGAAGGACAGAAGGAGCTGCATTGTGTATTTGTGGATTTAGAGAAAGCGTACGACAGAGTGCCAAGAGAGGAGTTGTGGTACTGTATGAGGAAGTCAGGTGTGTCAGAGAAGTATGTGAGGGTGGTGCAGGACATGTATGAGGACAGTGTGACAGCAGTGAAGTGTGCAGTAGGAACGACAGACTGGTTCAGGGTGAGGGTTGGACTACATCAAGGATCGGCCCTGAGCCCTTTCCTGTTTGCAGTGGTGATGGACAGGTTGACGGACGAGGTCAGACAGGAGTCTCCCTGGACTATGATGTTTGCGGATGATATTGTGATTTGTGGTGAGAGTAGGGAGCAGGTTGAGAAGAGCCTGGAGAGATGGAGATATGCGCTGGAGAGAAGGGGAATGAAAGTCAGTAGGAGTAAGACAGAGTACATGTGTGTGAACGAGAGGGAGGGCAGTGGAGTGGTGCGGTTGCAGGGAGAAGAGGTGGAGAAGGTGGAGGAGTTCAGGTACCTGGGGTCAACAGTGCAAAGTAATGGAGAGTGTGTTAGGGAAGTGAAGAAAAGATTGCAGGCAGGGTGGAGTGGGTGGAGAAGAGTGGCAGGAGTGATTTGTGATAGTAGGGTATCTGCAAGAATGAAAGGGAAAGTTTATAGGACTGTGGTGAGACCTGCGATGTTGTATGGATTAGAGACAGTGGCATTGAGTAGAAGACAGGAGGTGGAGCTGGAGGTAGCAGAGCTGAAGATGTTAAGGTTTTCGTTGGGAGTGACGAGGATGGACAAGATTAGAAATGAGTTTATTAGAGGGACAGCGCATGTAGGATGTTTTGGTGACAAGGTGAGGGAGGCGAGATTGAGATGGTTTGGACATGTGCAGAGGAGGGACATGAATTATATTGGCAGAAGAATGCTGAGGATGGAGCCACCAGGTAGGAGGAAAAGAGGAAGGCCAAGGAGGAGGTTCATGGATGTGGTGAGGGAAGACATGCAGGTAGTTGGTGTGAAAGAGGCAGATGTAGAGGACAGGGTGGTATGGAGACGGATGATCCGCTGTGGCGACCCCTAATGGGAGCAGCCGAAAGAAGAAGAAGAATATATATATATATACACACTCATCGGCCACTTTATTATGTACATCTTACTAGTACCGGGTTGGACCCCCCTTTTGCCTTCAGAACACATCCCAAAGGTGCTCTATTGGATTGAGATCTGGTGACTGTGGAGGCCATTTGAGTACAGTGAACTCATTCACTCATTCAGACCACTCTCTGTAAACCCTAGAGATGGTTGTGCGTGAAAATCCCAGTAGATCAGCAGTTTCTGAAATACTCAGACCAGCCCGTCTGGCACCAACAACCATGCCACGTTCAAAGTCACTTAAATCACCTTTCTTCCCGTGCTTTGTACACTTGTCAGGGATTTTGTAGGTGTATGATTTCCCAAATCTACCAAACAGGTGCCAATGATAAATTTCATCTGTAGGTTGAAACAGAGTCATGAATAGAAACAGAAACAGCTGTGTAAGAGTTTCAGACTGGGTAAGGAACAGCTAAACCCTTCTACTAAGATGAGGTTGTGGAAGAGAGTTTTAGGTCCTACACCCCAGCCAACATGTCCATGTGGGCCCCACATGGGTTTTATCTGGGTTATATGGGCATCACAGGGGCATGGGGTCAGAGTGGGCACATTGATGGGCTAAATGTGGGCCCCAGCTTAGTCAGGGTTGTGGGCCCCAGTTAGGTTGCCCATTTTGTTTATTCGAGGGCCCTGTATGGTCCACATTTGGGCTATATTTAGCTATATTATTCAATTGATGATAAATTAAATTTATATGTTTTTTGCATGTTTTATATGATCGAAACAAAAATGTTATATATTAACAATAACATAACTTCAGTTAAAATAAATAAATAAATAAAAAATCGCTTGTGCAGCTCACAGAGTCTCCCATTGGCTCCTGTGCTCCCGCCTTCTGATTCTGAAGAAACTCTGTCATCACTCACTACCACAGGAGCACCTGACCTGACCTGGATAACCTGACATCTCTGTCACGGTAAGAAATTATCTTTTGTTTTAAATTAATCACATTTTACTGTTTGCTTTTATTTAATGTATACTTTTGAAAGATTTGTGGTAATTAAAGTTACAGACACGATATAACGAAGGTAAGTGTGGAGAGTGAACTGGTTTACCTCAGAGATAAACACTTGTGGAAAACTGAACATTCTTAACGATTGGCAAATAACTAGGAAATTGTCTATTAAAATGTGGAAATAACGACCTTGTGGAAAACTGATTTGCTGCCTGGATGCCTTGACACTTGCACACAAACACACCAAAAGCACCCTCTACACACACTTGCACGCACTCTCCCTTACCAAAACTGCCAACCAAACTCCATGTGCTACGCATTTTCCCTCAATTAGGAGCAGACGCCGGTCTTCACCACTGCTTAAGCCCGCACAAGCAGACTTGCACTCTGGCTCTTCACCATATACCAGGAGGCCTTATTAACGTAACCGCAAAATATGCACAGTAAGGAAAATAAATAAATATCAACAAGGAAAGATCAAGAGCGGAGCGCTGTTATGAGCTTCTGGGCAATGGAAGAGAGGCAAAGAAGATGAAGCCCTCAATTCTATCTAAAATAACCTCCCTGGCATAGCTACATAACAAATCAGGCCACAGGAGCAATAACATTGGTGTTACATAGCAGTTAAATGGTTGTCCCAATTGCTGTGACTTCTGACATCGCGCCAGCACTTCAAAACAAATTACAATCTAATCAGCTTTGGGTGTTTTTTTTTTTTTTTTTATAAACATTTTAACAATGGGTGGAGGCAGTTGCCTCGGTATCAACAAAGCAATAAGAAACGCATACTCATTGCTTCAGATCCAGACATTTAAGAAGGTCGTTTTTTCCACATTTTCAAACCATTTTCACCGGTGTTTTCTCCATATAGTGCCCTCATGATAACAGGAGGGTGAAACAGTAAAAGCACTGTGGAGTAATCTTTCTCTTTACTACCTTTATAACATGTGCATATACAATACACAGAGAAAAGCTCTGAGGAAACTGTGACAATACTGAAGATTATTTTAATGTGATTTAGGTGAAATAGGTAGAGGTGATAAAAAAAGAAACTTTCATATTTATATCATTTCTAAACATTACTAAAAATATGATACGTTATTATTACGTTAAAGATAATGTAATTTTGTGCCGTTCATAAAGTCAGTCAGTGAAATTCACCATATTAATGCATTTAACTTTTTGCATGGTACTGTGTAATTTTAACATCATTTACTCAGATCAGTTAACAGTTTGGGCAAATCGTGGATTAGAAGGTGTTTACAATCTTGTGATTTTTTATTTTATTTATTTTTTTTTTTGACTGATAGTCTTATGCTCATGTAACTTGCATGTATACAAATAATGGATTGTGCCCTGATTGATACAGTAGCATGCTCTACTTTATATAAATTTTTTTGATTTACAGGTAGCCTGAAGCAGAACCGTTTGCTGAAAACTGTCCGTAAGAAAGAGCTGGAGACAGCGCTTGGTAAATGGTTCACAAATGCAAGAGACAGAGAAGGCAACCGTGCTTTGAGAGCCCAGTGGGACCATGATCGGAGGGCAGTACAGCCGGAAGTGTAAGTCATATAACCTATAGCTATGGCTGCACAATTAATAATATTTTATCCCGATCACTGTTTTTGCCTCTGTATAATTAAAGGATTACTCCACCCTGGAATGAAACAATATCTTATAAATTACTTATCCTCTAGGCTTCCTATACAGTGGCTGAGAAAGCTCAACATGCTGCAACTGAAGAAAACACATGCAAATAGAAAAAACCACCAGCAAATAAAAAAAAAAACAATGTTATCACTTTGACAACACATGTGCTGCAAACCCCCACAATGCAACCAAACACAGAAACACACTGCAAATCCTCACAACACAACCAAACACAGAAACACACTGCAAATCCTCACAACACACCCAAATAGCACAGATCACAAAATAAATGTTTAAAGGGGACCACAACAAGTGACAAACCTGTCTGGGACTGCTTGTTGTTCAATGTCTATTTGTCAGTGGTGTTGTCGATGACCTGAAAAGTGAGTTGTTTGTTTATTTTATCATTGTTTGTTTATGATTCCTTGGCCTTTGGATATTATTATCCTAAATAATCTGATGAAAAACACAATTAACTGTAAAACGTTATGTTAACTGGCAAAGCCAAGGAATCATGATCAGGATGTTAAAATAAACAAAAAACTTTCAGATCATCAACAACAACAACGCTGATGAATAGACACTGAACAAGCAGTCCCGGGTTTGTCACTTGTTGGGGTCCCCATGAAACATTTATTTTGTGGTCTGTGCTATTTGCAGTGCAAAGTAATTGTTTGTGTTGTGAGGATTTGCAGGACGTTTGTGTATTTAGTTGCGTTGTGAGGATTTGCAGCACATGTTGTTTAACTGATGAAGATGTTTTCTTGATTTGCTGGTGTTTTTTCTATTTGCTATGTTTTCTTCAGTTGCAGTGTGTTGAACTTTCTGGGCCACCGTAATCCTAGGTGTGACTTACATCTTTCAGCTGATCAGAATCATTGTTCAATCACTGGCTTTTGGCAAAAGCCAAATATTCGTTTAAGAGTCAAGTTCAGACGCAAGGTTGATATTTTAATTGTTACATTCATAAGTTTTGGATTCCATGACTGGTCCCCCGGCATAAGTTATTACTGTGCGAGGCAGAGGTGGGAACAATTTACTGATGAGATTCTAGGACATGTCTTAATTATATTGATGCATGTTTTTTTAGATGCTGCTGTGAATGGTAGTATTTTAAAATTTACTAAATTGCCTTTTCTGTCTTCTCTTTCTTTACTGTTTTGTAGGTGTGTAGCCGAGGAATCTGCATAGACCCACCAGTGAACTATTCTACTTTTGTAATTCTGTTATTCCTGTTTCCTGTTTTTTTACTTGAATTAATTAAAATTAAATGTGATTTACACATTCTGAGTTGAAGTCATTTCTTTTTCATAGTTCAAATACTCAACCATGTAATTTTAAACATATAGCAGCACATAAAATCAACTAATATTAGTTATTTGTTTGGTCAGGCACAGTTTTACATTGTAACTGAGGTTTGAAATGGTTTGACAGTGGATTTTCCATAGTAAGATTAAGTACACATTAAGTTCACCCACAGAAATCAATGATGAAATTAATAAATGGGACCTAATTCTCACCCACTGTGGTCCCATAACAACCCCATAAAGGGGCCATTTGTGGGTTGACCCATGATTAAGTCATGTGGGGCCCATAAGGGGCCCACATGTAGCCCACTTTGGCCCCATTTTTAACACCTATTTGGGACCCAAATGGGCCCATATAAAGAACACCTATACAGGCCCCACTTAGAGCCCACCATGGACCCATCAGTCGCCCTTCTGGGCTAACACACATGGGGCCCATGTGGAGCCGATGGACAAATTTCTCTGGGCCCCATTTGGGTTGCCCATGCAGGGCCCAAGTGACAGCCCATCAAAAACCCACATGGGGCCCACATGAAAATGTTGGCTGGGAACTTTGCCAGACTGAGCACAGCAACAAGACACAAGGTAGTTCTACTGGATCAGCAAGGTCTTTAGCAGGCAAAATTCTCAAAGTAGACTGAGGTTTCAACATAGATCTTTAAGCTAATTTTTTTATTTGAAGAAACACAAAAAAGAAAAGTGAAACTGTTTGGAGAAGTATGGTCAGAAGTGGTCTTTATGGAAGAATTGCAGGCAAGAAAAACAAAACTCTAATGTGGAAGTAATGGCTAAGTGACTGACCTCTGCACAAAAACATAAAAATTGGGAGCAGGAAAATGGCAGCAGGTGCACTAATGAGCCAAAATCTAAAATAGTTGGCTGTAGCAAGAGTCAATTTGTTTGCTGAAGAGCAGTACAACAATGAGTATCTGTAGGCAACAGTTAGGGATTTTGGTCAGGATTTATGGTGTTCTTAATGCTGAGATATACAGGCAGATTTATCTATCATGAAGTACAATCTGGTAGGCATCTGATTAGACCCAAATTTATTCTGCTGCAGACAGAGAAGGATTTGAGGAGAATACAGAAGATCTGTAGTTAGTTTTCCAATTGATGCTGTTTTTCAAAAAAGGTAAAGTGTGGTCACACCAAATAATGGTTTGTTTTGGATTCCTCTTCTGTTAATTTACTTTCCATTTTTAATTGATAAACTATCAACACTTCTATTTTTAAAAGAATTCTTACTTTACAGCATTTTTCACACCTGCCTAAACTTTTACTGTAAATTCCATTGTTTAAAATTTTAGTGACCTGTATAAATCTAGCATCCACTAGCTACATTTCATATTTTATTTTGATCAAATGAATAGCATAGACATACTTAAATTTAATTAAATTAGTAAATTTAATTAGAAGAAAGAAAGTCTGCCCAAGACTTCAGGAATTAAACAACATGGTAAAATTATGTACACAGGAAGTGATATGGGGACACAGGAAGCAGCAAATCCATGTAAAAAGACACGAGGTAAAGTTTTTTGAGTAAATAATACTTAATGTAAATAATACACAACAAACCTTGCCAACCTTCGGATTAACACAACAAACCCCATCATCCACCAGATAATTCAACATAAAATCCGATATCAAAAATGTTAAAGCACAAAAAGCTTTATCCTGGCCTACATAGACACAGACAGCTACAGTGAGTATGTGGTTTGTGAAGGTGTAGAAATAATGGATAATTTCATTTAATCAGGGATATGTGCTAAATAAGCACAGCACACAATGAGTCTTTTTACCTTTTTTTTAAACGTTGCTTTGCCTCAGCTGTATGCAATATGCAGACTAGAAATAGAGAACTTTGGGGCACGAATATTTTGCTGCCACAACCATTTTGTGGTCAAACAGAACTGAGGAACCATACCTGAGCCTGACTATACATTATACTGGCCAAGAGTTTAAAGAAACAAGGCACTGCAGCTAATAAGACCAGGGTAATCTCTCTGAATACCTGAATGAGACTTCATTTAGCTACTGGTCATTTCATGTTTTCCTGATATAGTGTAATTTATGTTATTTCATGTTTTGTTCATAATGTGTGCTTACAAATATAGTTTTATATTATAATTTAAAAATACAAATGTATTTCTGTTTAAAGGTTTAGAAATAAACTATCTAATAAAATCACTGAACACACCAATGATTAACTATTTTACACTTAATTAAATGATCATTCTGAAAAGAGCAGTGGGCATTTGCAAAAACCTAATGTTTATCTTTTCATACTGCAGAAGTAGGAGGCAGGAGGGTTTGCAGCAAAAAATGAGCTCAATCTTCCTGAGCATTCGCTGAGGATTGTATGTCATTAGGTTGGGATCATGTCAGGCCATGATCGAGAGAGTCACTTAGTAGCAGAAGACCACTGCTCATGTTCTGTCTTCTGACCAGAAATCCCAGCATCAGTGTTGTCTGGCAGGACAGTGAAATGCAAGCAGCTATAAATAAATCCCTGCACCCTGTAGCTGAGTTTGCAGATTAACTGTATAGTGAGAAGTATGGCTGTGTGATCAGTGTCTGTTTAAGACCAGTCTGTTTAACAGAAGAGACCAGTGTGAGTTCTGAAGCTGAATGCACTCAAGAGTAAAGGGAAAAGTGTAGCTTATTGCAAAGTCCTATTAACAACTCCCAAGTCCCTAATTTAACCCTAATCAACTCCATTATCATTGTTCATGTTCATAGACTTGTCTTTTGCCTAATATTTGAATACCGATAGATATATAGCACATGTCTACATTCATTTTGACCAGATTAAAAAAAAACAACTTATTTATAAATGGAGTGACTTCTTGTGTTTTTGTTCTGTTTATATCGTTTTGTTGATCTGAATGTAGAAAGTGTAATAAACATGCTGAAGTAAATTGAGGATAATCGTGATTATTAGTTGTGATGAAATGATGATGTTCAGTGAGGATTATTTTATCCCTGATCGTGCAGCCCTAGTTCAGCATCTCCAGTGGCCTGCTGGGCTTTTCCTGCTTGACCTCAGCATCACGTTTAGATGCAGTATTTAACTCTGCACTGAGACTTCTGTGACTTTTACTGTGTAATCTGGTTCAGGATGTGAGGTGTTGCAGCGGGCTTCACAGGACAGTAGTAGGACGGAGGTGAACAGGTTCTGCAGACGCGCGATGACGCTTTCTGTGAAAACCCTGGAAATATATCTGAATTCAATTGCAGCTCATAGTGAATCCAGGTGTGTTCCAGCTGTGCGGTGTGTTGGTGTGTATTGAATCCGCTGTAGGCAGCCAAGCTGAATGTTCTGCGTTTAATGCACAGAGCAGAACTCCTAAGCAGTGGGTGAAAAGTAACTAGGCATTAAAAATTGGTAATAAAGCTCATATTTCTAATACAAATTTATTAAAACAAATTGTGCATGTACTTTATTACATAGGAAAATGAAAGCAAATCTTTACATTTTAACGAACGCACTATCAACCAGTTTCACCCAGTTTCCGCAAACGGCCGGGAATGGAATGCACTGAAGGCTTCTGAAGGAGGTTGTTCGCGATATTTGCTGAGAAACTGCTGAATCTGTGCCTTCAATGTGTGAGGCTTATACACCTTCTCTTTTGCGTAACCCCACAGGAAACATTCACATGCACTGAGATCTGGACTTATTGGAGGCCATTTATGAGGTCCGCATCGCCCCAGCCAGAGTCCTGGAAAGTGCTGGTCTAACCACACACGCACAGTAAGAGCACAATGGGGTGGTGCACCATCCTGCATGGAGATAAGCTCACCAAGATCTAAAGCCTTTAAATATTGCCTAGTTCCCATCCTGTATAGAGAGAAATGGAATTTGTAGCAGCAGTGAAAAACAGATCAGAAAAGTCAGACTACAAGCTTCTTCTTCTTCTTCTTTCGGCTGCTCCCATTAGTGGTCGCCACAGCGGATCATCCGTCTCCATACCCCCTGTCCTCTACATCTGCCTCTTTCACACCAACTACCTGCATGTCTTCTCTCACCACATCCATGAACCTCCTCCTTGGTCTTCCTCTTTTCCTCCTTCCTGGTGGCTCCATCCTTAGCATTCTCCTACCAATCTAACTCATGTCCCTCCTCTGCACATGTCCAAACCATCTCAATAAGCTCATTGCAATAATAATAATAATAATAATAACCTTTACATCATCTGCACATGTCCAAACCATCTCAATCTCGCCCCCCTCACCTTGTCACCAAAACGTCCTATGAGGGTGAGGGAGGCGAGATTGAGATGGTTTGGACATGTGCAGATGATGTAAAGGTTATTATTATTATTATTATTATTATTATTATTATTGCAATGAGCTTATTGCACATACTGTAATTGCCCAAAATATTAACAATATATGTGTGGCATGAAAATCTTTATCTATATTATCTAAACTTTATCTATATTATCTATATTGTATAACATCTATATAGTGGAGCAGCTGTTTAACACTCAGAGGGAGGAGTTATATAGTTATATAGTTTGAAGGCCAGAGGCAGAAATGATCTATGGTGCTCTGTGGTGCATCGTCACTGAACATACTCCTCAGACTGAACAGGGGTTTATGTAGTGGGTGTGAAAAGTTGTCAAAGATGGAATCTACTTTGGACAGTATCCTCCTTTCAGAGACAGTCGTCAGTGAGTTCAGCTTCTCCTCAACAACACCGCTGGCCTTGCTGATCAGTTTGTTGAGCTTGTTAGTGTCTCACCTCCTGCAGGGTGTTCTTGGTTAAAGTATTTTTTTCAGGAATTCTTTTCATTCTTTTTCATCTATTTTTCTGTGATTGTCTGGGCCTTATGGTGCTATTTAGTTTACCCGATCAATCTGTTTTTTGCTAAATGTCTCCCAAATAGAAGACATAAAGTATATAAAGGGCTGTAATTCCTATATTTATTACTCGATTTTGACATACATGGCCCTCAAATTAAAATAAAAGTTTTTATAAACTAAACTAAATAAAAGGTTTAACTTCAGTATACTGTCACAGACAACTAAGAATAACTGTACAGTTGTCAATGTCCAAACATGTATTTACCTGTTTGAATGTGTAAGAGGTACTACTGTAAGAAAACAAGCATTTAAATGTGTGCATTTTGAAATCAAATTCAGTTTAGCCTTCAAGATGCTCCAAATTACCTGACATGGTTTGCTAATTCAGGACATTGTGGTTACTGTAAATTGTGACAGTTTAAATACAGTAAATGGAGCTAGGAAGAGTTCAGAATTCTGTGGTGGTTTATCCACTGGGGCAGGTGAACCACCATTTATGTCATCTTTTTAACCAATATTCTTCTTCTTAAATCTGTATTCACAATTCCATTTATTCTAAAGTCTGTTGAAATACTTTAATACTGTCCCAGTGACATGTCAGAATGATTATAAGCAGTTACATAATTTTCACAAGCAGGAATTAAGTGAAAGAAAAGTTTCACTCAGTACATGGAAGTGAACTAGAATGATTCATTCACTTATAAGTTTCATTCAGGGACACCAGTTTCTTGTCAAACAATTCATTAGTGTGACTTAAAGGGGCTGGTTTGTGAACAATATGATCAAACTCGATCGGCATGTTAAATAAGCAAAGATGCAAAAATTAGTGCATGAAATGGAATGGTATATGGAAAATGAATACCTCATTTATGGAAAATCTAAGTAAAGACTATAGGTAATTACGGTACAGCCATGTTTTTACAAAATTAACTAATCCTGTGAACTATGTGTTCTTTTAAGCGATGAATGCCATGACAGCAGATGTCTACAAGAAAACCTACTGGCCCAGGTTGGAAAAAGCAGTTGAACAGCTGCTGACCCAAAGCCCAATGGAATACACTTCTATTTCCTATGAACAGATTTACAGGTTGGTAATTTATTGTTTTATTTATTTAACACTACAATCACAGTGCTCTTTTCGTAACATGTGCATGGTAATTCTGTAGAATTATCCTCAACTATAAAACTTCGTCTTGACTTCAGAATGAAATCTGCAATTTATAAAAAGATTGAAAATAGTTTGAGAGCAACAGCATGCTGCTTTCTTAATAATTTGAATAAGTTGAACAGGTAAATAAATATTTCTATTTCTATCTGTCAGGGTTTCCTCTGGGTGATATCATTTCTTCCTGCTTTTCCAAAACATAGCAAAAGGTGGATTGGTTAAGATAAATGCACTTTAAGTGTGAATAAGTGTGTAAATGAATAAGGCGCATTGTACCCTGTGATTGCTGTAATCATTCAGTAATACCATCAGTAATCCACTGGTGTTTCCTAAAATTGATTTTGATTGTTTGGGTGATTTTGCAGTTTTTTTTTTATCTTGAGTAGAGTGTTTATTATGTTTGTGTATCTTATTTGCATCCTGGTAATTTAACTGCATTCAAATCACCTGTATTTGCCTGGTTTATGTGTGTGTGGATTTGTTTCTGGCGTTGTCCATCTGCTGACATTTTCTGCAAGTCATTATTTTTGTTGCAAATGTTTGATTGCATGTAACCAAATTTCTTCTTGTTCAGTCTTGTTTATAAGTGTGTATGTCAGCAATACTCAGAACATCTCTACAGTGACCTGATATTGAAGATAACGTCTTACTTACAGCAAGTGTGCTTAAAGTTACAAGTACGTGTAGTGTGTATTCACTTAAACATCCTTGCTGCTGGTTATTTTGGTCGTTACTTAGTAATAAATCTTAATTTTCTCCTTTTATTTTCAAAGGACAGCAGACCTGAAAGTTTTGTTGAAAACTTCAATCTTGCTTTCACTCAATACATGGCTGCAATTCAGTGCATCATTCCCGTGTTCATTTATATGGTAATTTATTATTTTGTTTGGTTTGTATTAAAAGATTATTATTACAGCTCAACATAATTTACTTATTTGTCTATAATACTGCTTTTGATTGAACTCAGTTGAATGTATTCATTTATTTGCTTTGTTTTCTTTCAAAGAACAAATTCTATGTTGAAACTAAGCTGAATAGAAACTTGAAGGATGACCTCATGGACCTTTTCTCAGCTCATGTTGCCGAGAAGCATATTAGTATTCTAATATGTAAGTGAATTTATACACATATGGGGGTAAAAAAAAATGTTTTCTTATTTTTCCAGTGCACAGTGCAACATTTACAAATCTAGAGATTAAAAGCATCTAAAACCGAAAAAAAGTGTTTTTGTCAAAAGCCGTTTTCATTGTTCAAGAGGACAACGATCCAAAACCTACATCATAATGCAACACAACACTGACTACAAAATCAATTTCCTGCCTTGGACATTCCAGTCCCTTGACTTGAACCCTTGTGCAAAATGAACTGAAGAGTCCGTGAATGTGGACTTCGAAATTTGAAGGATCTGGAGAGATTCTGAATGTTCTCAGATCCCTTGCCATGTATGTTTAATATTGTTCATTATTTTAGGTAATGGGTCATTAGATCTAGAGTTCTGCACATTTTAAATACTCATTACCCTAGATCTAATGACCCACTAAATAATTAACAATATTAGTGCATCATTCCCGTATGTGTTTGAGAGTGGGTGTGGGGAAAGGTTCTGGACCTGTGAATTGCATGTGTGTCTCTTCTAATAATTATGTTGGTAATTTTTTTTAACTGTTTTTTGTAATATGTCTCATTTTAACATATCTTCTCCCATGTGCCAAATTCATTGTCTGTTTTGGCCTATTTATTGAATCCCAAATTCACTATATATGATAAATAATTACACTAATTAAGGTAATTTCTAAATGTTTACAATCGCTGTCTCGTTGTATGCAGATGTTACTGTGTTATACTTGTTTATAAGGCAGTGCATGTCAGTGTTAACATCAGACATAATAATGGGGAAAAGTTTCTGTGACTTTAATCATGGCTGTTGGTACCAGATGGGCTGGTTTGAGTATTTCAGAAATTGCTGATCTCCTGGGATTTTAACACACAGCATTCTCTCGAGTTTACTGAGAATGGTGCAAAAAACATCCTGTGAGCAGAGGGCCAGCAGACTGGAACACATTGCTGATGATCGAGATAAATGGGGACTAATTAGACCTGGTTTTAGTAGCTCAAAAAAAAAAAAAAACACTACAAATGTGGTGAGCATGAAAACATTTCAGAATGCACAACACATAAATTATTGTGGATAGATATTTAAGTCCCTAAATCATGATCATTTAAGTCCCTAAAATGTTGACTATAGACCCTTTGCTAAACATTTCTGCATTTCAAGGATTTTCCATGTAGTCTTAAAGCAATTGGTTTACTGGTCTCCTGCGTAAAATTGTGCCACACACCAGCAATAAATGTTGTTCCTCATAATGTTGATATTTACACAATTTTTACAAATTTGGGATTAATTGGGATATTAATCTGTCTGAAACCATCTGTGTCAAACTAAACCTGTGATAATGCAGAATCCATCCTGGGTACAGACTTACATATTCACTTAGAAGTTCTTTCATTTTATTTCTGGTTGGCCAATGATGTTTTTTCTTTGCTCTAACACACAGTTGACCTAATTGCATGTTATGTTTCCCCCCACCCCAATTTGCCAAATTCAATTCAAGTTTTACACATGTGTAGAATTCCAGCATGTATGTCAGTAATGTTTGCTCTTTGTTTTTTGTATTAAAACTTCCATTAGCTCATCTTAAGAAAGCTGATGCCATGCCATTTCAAGTTAATCCATCAACCATGGCAAGTGTGGTAAAAGGCCTTTATGCTCTGCAACCAGGTGAAAATGTGGGATTTTTTTTTATTTAGTTCTTATATTTCAGGAAATAGTTTAGTTTGTGTGCATCTTTTACAATGCAATCCAGAATAAATATACAGATATGGACAAATATGTTGGCATAAGTAAATAAGAAATATAAATAATGTGAGAAGTCTTATTCAGAGCGACAGAAGTCACTTGTTTGAAGTGATTGTCTTAAAGTTTGTGCAACAAAATTTTATGTTAAGAGTTCCATCTTGTTTGTCCATGCTGTTTTAATTTATTTCATTAATTAAAACATTATAACAGAATAAAAGTCTGATTTTTATTTATATGAAATTAGCAATGATTGATGTGAAAACACCAATTAATTTTGTCTTTTACAAGTTTGTGGGATCTTCCTTTAGGGGTACCAACAAATTTGTCCATGTCTGTACTACTTAACCCAACTGATAACTGAAGAGTTGAATCAGGCTTAGACTGAGAGCAACTTAGAGCCGGAGATTTTGTTTGACTCAGGCACCTTATTGACCAGACTTGTGTAGCCAAAAAAAAAAAAGTTAAAATAAGATTCTAATTTAGAGAGAGGTTTTCATACTGGATTGGAGAATTGGTTGCTGCTTTGCAGGATAATTTACTGCTGCTGCCAAAAACACAGGGTTAACCATTAGATACCTTTTGCTGTTTGGTGTAAATGCCAGTGAAGGAGGGATGAGACACAATGATTTTTTTCAGCTGTTTTTACGGGCTGCTGCAGAACCTTGCCGTGGGGTAAGGGTGGTGAAAGATTAGCTTTCTTCTCAGAAAGTAGAGATTCTGCTGTGTTTGCTTGATTATTCAGCTGGTGTTGACTGAGCAGGTGAATACAAAGGAATTTGGTGCTTTATGGATTTGCTGTTAGCTAAATCAGTTGTTTTGCTTGCAGTTAAAAGTGGACATGCATGGAGAAAACCAAAAGACAGGGACTCTGGGCAGCGTACTGAGCACCATGATTTATTTCACTTTGAGGAGCAATATGAAGAAAAAAAATCTCTTCTTTTGTTTTATGGTCTTACAGTGATGGTCAAACCAGAAAGAAATGTGAGCCTCCATTTTGTAGTCTCCTTTTTGTATGACCTCAGTCAGCTTCAAAAAATTTACAAGTTTGAGTCATGTGTAATACAAGTGTGATTCAAACCCAAGTCCCTAATTCTAGTCCCATCTGTGGTGTGCATGGCAAGAGTTTGTTCCTTGGTCTTAGGTGAAAACATGTAAGGTTCCAGCTGTAGTTCCAATGTAAATCGATGAGCAAACTGATGTTATGGAAGTGCTTCTAAAGTGGAGTTTGCAACTTTAAGCCTTTTGGTTAAACTTAACAATTTTGAAACGTTCATCTTTATTATATACAGAATATTGTAAGCATAGCTCCAAATTCTCATTAAATATCAAATTTGTATTAGCAAAAATTTGCATTTTACAATTGCATCTTTCTATTTTTCTCACTTTTGTAGTTAATTGAACTTGCTATAACATGCAAATTGCAACGTGCAAAACTTATACATAGAACTATAATATACATTTTGACAATATATGTGCATATGTTTAAAGGTTGAAGGATGGTTAGTAATTGTAATTCTTTTCTTTTCCTTCAGACTGGGCTAAGCTCGCACCTGAACTGTTTTCTAGATTTATTCCCCAAATTCACCCTCCTGTTTTGGAGTCTGATCTGCTATGTTATGCAGCTCAAGACCAGAAACTGCAAATGGAGCTTTTGCTAAATGGTTTTCCCAGGTAATAGATAATAGTAATCTGAAACTATCTGAATTAAATACGATTTGTCAAACATGATTCAGCTTACAATAGACCTGGCATCTATTTGAAAAATTAATTGTGATTGATTTTAGTTCATTTGGTTTTAAAATGAACTCATATGCACACACCAGATATGGAGTCACACTGCAGGCCTGAGACATTACAGGGGTTTACCATACCAAACTTATTAGCTACCAGAGTTATTAGCTTTTTTTATTAACTAACTATTAGTATATTACAAACGCGATTCCAAAAAAGTTGGAACACTGTACAAATTGTGAATAAAAAAGGAATGCAATAATTTACAAATCTTATAAACTTATATTTTATTCACAATAGAACATAGATAACATTTTAAGTGTTGAAAGTGAGACATTTTGAAATGTCATGCCAAATATTGGCTCATTTTGGATTTCATGAGAGCTACACATTCCAAAAAAGTTGGGACAGGTAGCAATAAAAAAAGGTAATGTAAGTATAAGGAAAACAGCTGGAGGACCAATTTGCAATTTATTAGGTCAATTGGAAACATGATTGGGTATAAAAAGAGCCTCTCAGAGTGGCAGTGTCTCTCAGAAGTCAAGATGGGCAGAGGATCACCAATTCCCCCAATGCTGCGGTGAAACATAGTGGAGCAATATCAGAAAGGAGTTTCTCAGAGAAAAATTGCAAAGAGTTTGAAGTTATCATCAGCTACAGTGCATAATATCATCCAAAGATTCAGAGAATCTGGAACAATCTCTGTGCGTAAGGGTCAAGGCCGGAAAAACCATACTGGATGCCCGTGATCTTCGGGTCCTTAGACGGCACTGCATCACGTACAGGAATGCTACTGTAATGGAAATCACAACATGGGCTCAGGAATACTTCCAGAAAACATTGTCGGTGAACACAATCCACTGTGTCATTCGCCGTTGCCGGCTAAAACGCTATAGGTCAAAAAAGAAGCCTGATCCAGGCTTATCCAGCTATATCTAAACATGATCCAGAAGCGCAGGCGTTTTTTCTGGGCCAAGGCTCATTTAAAATGGACTGTGGCAAAGTCTAAAATTGTTCTGTGGTCAGACGAATCAAAATTTAAAGTTCTTTTTGGAAAACTGGGACGCCATGTCATCTGGTCTAAAGAGGACAAAGCCGACCCAAGTTATCAGCGCTTAGTTTAGAAGCCTGCATCTCTGATGGTATGGGGTTGCATGAGTGTGTGTGGCATGGGCAGTTTACACATCTGGAAAGGCACCATCAATGCTGAAAGGTATATCCAAGTTCTAGAACAACATATGCTCCAATCCAGACGTCGTCTCTTTCAGGGAAGACCTTGCATTTTCCAACATGACAATGCCAGACCACATACTGCATCAATTACAACATCATGGCTGCGTAGAAGAAGGATCCGGGTACTGAAATGGCCTGCAGTCCAGATCTTTTATCCATAGAAAACATTTGGCGCATCATAAAGAAGAAGATGCGACAAAGAAGACCTAAGACAGTTGAGCAACTAGAAGCCTGTATTAGACAAGAATGGGACAATATTCCTATCCCTAAACTTGAGCAACTTGTCTCCTCAGTCCCCAGACGTTTGCAGACTGTTGTAAAAAGAAGAGGGGATGCCACACAGTGGTAAACATGGCCTTGTCCCAACTTTTTTGAGATGTGTTGATGCCATGAATTTTAAAATCAACTTATTTTTCCCCTAAACTTATACTTTTTTTTTAGTTTAAACTTTTGATGTCATCTATGTTGTATGCTGAAAAAAATATTGAAATTTGAAACTTCCAGATCATTGTATTCTGTTTTTATTCACAATTTGTACAGTGTCCCAACTTTTTTGGAATCAGGGTTGTAGTTCCTAGTTGCAGCTATAGAGATTTATAATACAGATGGACAGCAAATGTAGGCCTACTGGATGGTGGATGTCTCCTGTGTGCTGTTTCAGAAGATTCTGCAGATGGCAGAAGCAAGAGCAACAATTATAGCAAGGGTAGTTTATAGCAAAATGTCAGTCAGCATGTGACACTGTGTTACGATCTAAGTACATGCATGTGCATACAGTACATACAGTAATAAATATATACATGTGAGTTTCTCCTTTAAATAAATTTGTATTCGTTGTCTTTACTAATTTACAGTAAAAGTAAAACAGAATAAGAATAAATGTATTGTAGCTTACAAAATTTCATTTGAGGATTGCAGTCACCCTGTCACAGTGATGGATAAGACTCTTGATTAAGTCGTCTTTTTTTGTCAAAGTTTTTGGAATACTTAAATATCTTAAATTAAATAATCACCACATATTCAGACTTCTATTCAATGTGTGCTGTGTCCTATTAAGTTCTTATTCTGCCTAATGAACAAAATAGAAAATAGCAATTATATCAAAATACTTCCACTGCATAAATATTTTTATGTGTAAATTACATGTTTCGTTTAACAGTGATGTCAAATTATATATCATTACTTTTTTCTAGGAGTGGCCAGTCACGTAAAAGGGCAAATGAAGAATCTTGAAAACCTGGATCTGGAAAATCTGGAAAACATGCAAACTCATAAGAAAAGCTCAGAAAAACTCAGAAACAAGAAAGCTTGCATGCTACATATGAAAGATATATGGACTAGGCTATGTATGAACTGGAACAAAAATATGAAAGGGAGAATGATTTTATGCAGATGACGAAACATAAATAATAAAATGTTATTTTATTATGCTAATAAGAAATACATTTATATGAAAACAACAGTGAATTAGCTGTGTTAAAAATTAAAATAGTGTGGCATTAAAGAAAAATAACAGATGTAAAATGCATTGACAAACCATAAAGGGCAATTAAACAATTGACATTCAAGTTGAAGTATTGTAAAGTCTTTTTTTTTGTTTGAAATTTGTGTATCTTGTATTAGAGCAGTTTAAATTTGGCGCTTTGAGTACAATTCTCTCATACTGACCACTGGATGTTCAGCATGACACCTCATGTCAGAATCTAAATTGTTGCTCTCCACAAAGATGATCTAGGTTATAGAAAGATCGGTAACACCCTGAAACTGAGTTACAGTACAGTGGCCAGGGTCATACAGAGGTTTTTCAAGATGGGTTCTACTCAATCAAAGCAGTCGAGTCTTCATTCTGTGCATCAGGTGCAGAAGACAGACGCTGCCAGCATTGCTTTAGAGGTTGTAGAAGAGGAAGGTCTGCTTGTCAGTGCTTAGATCATACGCACTGCAGGACGTTTTCTGACATGAAAACGACCCCAAACACATTACCAAGATGTAAAACTGCTTTGCTGAAGGTAAATTTGATGGAGTGGCCAAGTATGTTTCCAAACCTGAATCCTATTGAGCACCTGTGGGGCATCCTCAAGCGGAAGGTGGAGAAGCGCCATGTGTCTAACACCTAGCAGCTCCGGGATGTCATTATGGAGGAGTGGAATAAGATCCCAGCAACAACTTGTGTAGCTTTGGTGAATTCCATGCCCAGGAGGAGTAAAGCAGTGCTAGATAATAGAATATTGACACTTTAGACAGTTTTTGACATGTTCACTTAGGGTGTACTAACTTTTGTTGGCAGTTATTTAGACAATAATGCTGTTTGTTGAGTTATTTTTAGAGGACAGTAAATCTGTACTGCTTTACAAGCTGCACATTGACTTTCTAAAATATATCCAACTTCAATTTCTATTGTATTGTCCCTTGAGAAGTTATAATAAAATGGTTGCTGAAATGTGAGGGGTGTACTTACTTTTGAGGAATACTGTAAATACCTAATTGTCTGGCTTTAATATAATACACTGGACTTTTCTTCATCTGACATTTAAATTTTTTATTGAGTAACATGAAATAAAATAATTTCTGCTACACATTGATGTTGTGTATGATTCTGTTGTGGTCTTATTCCTAGGCAATGTTTGTGCACTGTTAAATAAATACATTTCCTTTAACATATAATCTACTACATTAATCTAATGGTCCCAAGAGCTTTTCTATAGTTCAGGAAGCTCTTCTTCCTTTCTATTTTAAATTCTTCCAATTTAGTTGCTTGTATTATTTATAACAGGGTGAAAGTTATTTTATTATTATTATTGTTTTTTAAGGAAATAATCTAGAAGGCAGATTTCAGCAGTGTAATCGAGTTGAGTTGTGCAGACAGTGCAGATTCTGTATTAATCAGCAGCTGGCAGCATGTTGTTCTAATTACAAAAAGTTAAGGACACAATCACCCAATAGATCTATGTGCAGGTTGTTTAAGGTGAGATACAAAATGAATGCATTTGATTGTTAATTCAATTCATATGTTGTTTCATTGCCCAGTGATAATATGTGAAATTTACTTTTTAATCGCTACACCTTGGAGTTCTAGTCTAATCTAGAAAAGGTCACATGAGGAACAATCTTCAAAAAAAAAAAAATAATAAAAATTAGATTAGATTATAGTTAAATTGGCAACCGTTATTCTGAATGCTTGAAATAAAATTTGTTATGTTCCTACTCTGTGTGAAGCAGATCCATCAGTGTGGCTTTAATTAGCATTTTTATGTATTTAGTGACCTAAAGCAGAGTATCCGTGTCTGCACATGCATTTGTCGGTGCCATGGGTCCCAGCTAATTCATAGCCCTATTGTGGTGAGGTGCATATATTATGACTAAGACATTTAAATGAGTTGAGACAATGATCTGAGATTGCTTTAGACTGTAAAACTATCTTTAATCTGAATGTTTTCAGTTGTATTTGAAACAATCATTCTTGTTCACTTCCATCTACTGAATTCTATTTTTCGGTTGTGAAAGTCCTCAACAGGAGCAGAAGGGAATAGGACCATGTTATGAAGAGAATATAACAATTTTTAAAGTTTTGTAGCTGACATGAAGCATAATCCCTATTGATGAATATGTTATATAGGATTTTACACACGTCATGGTTTTCAAACTTAACAAAAAATACAGGCAATTATAAAATATCTGTCAATTAAGATAGAAATTATTATGCACCATTTTAATAATAATAACAACAATAGTAATAGTTTGTTTATTCTTATGGGGGGGGGGGGGGGGGGTGTTATAAAAAGTTTTAAGTCTATGGTGACAAGAAAAAACTCCCTGAGATTTTGGAGATTGGAGTGTGGAAGAAACCTTTAGAGGAACCAGACTCAATAGTGGAACTTATCCTCATGTGTGATTCTCATGAGTGACTGAATATGCACTCATTTTAGTTTCATCATTGTTGGGTTTTTTCTTTAGTAATGGCATTCATTTTATTAGTGCAAGAGATACCTGTAGGATTATATCTGTTACACTGTGTTTCTCTGTAATATGGATGTTTTTTTTTAGCTGTGGTGTCATCAAGTCAAGCCAAGAATCTTTTATTGTCATTTCAACCATATATAGCTGACACAGTACACAGTGAAATGAGACAACGTTCCTCCAGGACCCTGGGGATACATAAACAACATAAAGCTACATAAAAGAAAAACATAGAGCTAAGGATTAGTAAGTGTCCTCGCCACATAAAGTGCATCATGTAAAACCTGATGCAAATAGTGCAAGACAAGACAGTGTAGGACAAATACACAAAACACGAAATAGCGCCACCAGGATACCTACTTCGTATTAGAGTGAGTGTGTGTGTGAGTTTCAGTTTTAGTTCAGTTCTGTGTTGAGAAGCCTGATGGCTTGAGGGAAGAAACTGTTACGCAGTCTGGCTGTGGCAGCCCGAATGCTTTCCTGATGGCAGCAGGGTGAAAAGTGTGTCTGACGGGTGTGTGGGGTCGTCCACAATCCTGTTGGCTTTGCGGATGCAGTGTGTGGTGTAAATGTTCTTGATAGAGAGGAGAGAGACTCTGATGATCTTCTCAGCTGTCCTCACTATCCTCTGTTGGGTCTTGCCATCCGAGACGGTGCAGTTTCCAAACCAGGCAGTAATGCAGCTGCACAGGATGCTCTTGAGGGTCTCTGATGGTATTAAGAGGTGGATTAATTCAGGTCGGATACCACTAAAGGCCTTGGTATGAAATGCATACTTTCAGGACCTTTAATTATATTTAAATACTTTTATTCTTTTAATGCGCCTCGTTTCTTGTGACTTTTATTTTGAAAGATTTGTTTTCGTTTTTTGGCCATTTCTTCCGGAGCGCTCGTACATGCGTTTCTCTGTACACGCTGCTGTATTCCGCTCTGCTAGAGTTCCGCGTTGATGTTCAGCTTCTCACCCGTGTAGTAACTTCTACAGTCTGTTAGACACGGTACACACTCCATTGCGTGCAGTAACGTGTACAGGTT
>JAAIIK010000049.1:4452798-4473281 GCA_014706435.1 Silurus glanis | reverse complement strand
CACACACACACACACACACACACACACACACACACACATATATATATACATACACACACACACACACACACATACATACATACACACATTTATATATATAAAACAGAATAAATGAATAAAAACGGATGAAAATGAGGGACTTTAAGTGCTTGACATGCTTTACAGTGTCTCAGACAATATTAAAAAGTGGCAACACTGACACCGAAAATACAGATAATTTCATAACCTTTAAATTTTTTAAAAAATATAGCTATAGCAGAAACTATTTTATTCTGTCTTTCAAACAAAAGAGCTACATGATCATTTTTGTATTGTTACTACAATGTAAAATGATCTGCTGTGATAAAATAATGGCTAACAGGTTGGTCAAAATGGTTTAAAAAAACTAAAAATGTAATACACCCAAAGAGATAAAGCATTGGTAACAATAAAAGTACTCACTCCGGAGGTTGGATAACGGCTGAGTGCGGCCAATGCGAGGGGGGAGAGTGCTGTGGTAAGGTGGAGTGCTGCTAAACAGTATATCATTTGGTAGAACCTGGTCAAGCACTGAGCTGCGGGAGCTGGCATAGGATGAGCCTTTGCGATTACTGCACATACTCTCTTCTGACAGAGTGCGGTACAGTACACGGCAGGGAAGATGAATTTCAGATACCAAAGCCTGATTAAAGACAGACAGACACAACAAGACAGAGGTTACACTTACTACACAGAAAGATGGCATGGTGGGGCCATGTTAATATAATCATTTCATTATTGTAAATCGCTCTGGATAAGGATGTCTGCCAAATATCATGAATGTAATGGTCAATTCTGGACTGATGCCTGTATGGGAAGATGGCCAGGTAGACATAAACCATAAAATGAGCTGTAGTCGTGAACCAGACAGTAAGTGATGGTAAGGGTTATGGTATGTTATAGTACACAGTATACAGAGAGAAATATGCTGTGGGTGTCAAATCAACCAAAACTGCAAACTCCAGCTTTCAACATGCAGCACAGTCTATAAACATGGCTGGCCTTTGACTGGACTTTCGATTAGTGACATTTGTTCACAATCACATACGCTGACACATAAGACTCCAAAGGTATGCAACACATGCGCTCAGCTTACCTTTCTGATGCTACTAAGCCTTTTTTCTCTGCCACAGATATTGTGGTTTGACCTGTTTGTTTCTACTCATGTTTCTGTGTCTTGCCTAACCCACTTTATCCTGTAGTTATTCACCTGACCAAGCCTGCTTTTTTTTTTTACCTTATATTTTTCTAGTTTTTTTAGACTGCTTTCACAAACATGTATTAAAGCTTCTCATCCTGCACAGTCTCCATCACATGAAAGAAAACTTGGTAATAACATAAATGCAGCAGATGACAGCAAATATCAGACTGGTGGCAAGCAATCACGCCTCCTAAGCAGTAGCAGAGGCAAGTCAACGTTGTGATAACACTCTGCCCCTGTCCACCAACACGCAAAATTCTGGGGTAACATCCCAATTTAAAGGGTTTTATTTTGCCAGTCTTTAGGGAATGCAGAAGCCACAGAAGATTCATCGCACACTTACAAGTGTGTCGGCTATTTAGGGAGCAAACCACATGTTCCTAAGAAACTTCCAGCCATCTCCCCTGGTTTTATATTTGGAGTTGGATACTTGCTTTTGCAGCGCACAGTCAGACCGCTTTGTCTGCATGTTCTCCATGTTTTTGTTGTCTCTGACTGCAGATCTCAACACAGCAATAACATGGCATACAATAAGGTTTAATAGCGTTTAATTACTTTTTCTGCTTTTTTAAAACTGTCACAAGCAATGCTACAGAATCCCCTGGATTTTGTGAGGCCTGAATTCAGCAATGGAGGATTGAGATAATAATTTGTTTGTGTTCACAATATTGTCTTAAGAGATGTGATCCATTTTAGGCGGGTAAAGTAAAAAATTCTTCAAAATGCTTTGCCATCGATTATGTAAAAAAAAATAAAAATAAAAAGGGGGGGTGGGGGGTGGGGGTTACCATATCAGCTTTTATTTCTGACATGATCAACATTTTATATCAGAAAAAGTACTCCTTTTTTAGTCACATTTGGTGTGACATTTGTTTTTCGTTCATTAGCATCAGACACCTATAATACATGTGCAGTAAGCTAGGCTTCTTAAAATAGTAGATAATAACATGGTACAGTTTCTCCGTGCTGCTAATTTTGTTGTATCAATTTAACAAAACAAGAAGCAACAGGAAAAATATTTCTTCACAATTTTTTTTACTGACATTTGCAGACTCTGACACCCATTTAGAAATGGCAAAAACCAGTGGAGCAAAAGAGCACAACAATCTTTTGAATCTTCTGTGCTAGAATCAATTTAATCAATACCATTGCTTTACCCTTAGGTCTCCAACTGTGCATTAGATTAGTGTTGAATATAAAGAGTGCATAAATGTGCAGTTCCACAAGCAGACTGGATCACAAAAAGAATGTGAGGCTCTTCCCAGCTAAGCTTTGATTCACTACTGTCATCTGGTAATGATGTCACCACTCAGCATAAATCTACAGTCAGCTGGAGCAGTTGGGTTTGACCAATCCCTGTACAAGCTACTATGCTATCCACATAACCACCAGTCACAGCTATGCTTTAGAAAATAGATCATTACATTTCTAAATTAAATGCTTGGAATGCAAATAGTAAAGAAAACAAATTATGCTTTTTTTTGCTACATAATTGGCTACGCAGTCCAGAAATGCAGGACTCTGGAAAACATTTGTCTGAGACCTTCTTTTAAAAGTGTTCATTCTGATCTACATACTCTTTCCTATATTCCTCCATGATGTGCAGCCTGAATATTATTTTCATTCAGTTACATGCACAAGACAATAAAGTTCTCTCAAACTTGTAACTTCTTCCAGAATGCTCTGATTTTCTGGGTTTCTGTAAAAAACTTTGCAACAAAAAAAGTCTTATGTAGCATGTTTACTATCTATCCATCTTTTCTCTCTAAATAAATTTTACACACTAGATTGAGGCATTCTACATTTCTTTTTTTTTTTGTTTGTTTTTTTTCAAAATGTTAATCTTTACAGTTTTCATGTCTCTGATTTGCTATGCTAATAAAACCCTCACTTTTCCTTGTGTGAGTACCATGCAACTGTCTTTTGACTTTATGAATTGAATTTTTGCTGGATATTTTGTAATTGTTGTAATTGTTTAATCTTGATATTGAGGTTTTTGGATATTTTATCAATTTTACTTCATAACTTGTTTTTGGAAATCTGCTTTATCTGTTTATGAGTTGAACTGTATTTGGAATTTTGTTTGCTCTATGGAACAGTGGTTAAGGTGTAATTGTAAGGAAACCTTACCATTAACTACCATGAACTTAGTTCAACTCTTGTCCAGGGTTCAATGAGAACTTTTTTCACTTAAATAAAAATAAAAAAAAAAACTTTTTTTTTGGTTCTGATTCAGATCTTTTGCTTCCCAGTTCTCCTTCTAGACCTGATGACATTGTTTCTCTGCTGCTGCTCACCTATTCTTAATGTGAAGCATCTTTAGTGTCGAATAATATTATTATATTAAGTATATGGCTGTTGTGTACTTTGCAGTTTACCTTTCTGCAGACCTCCTCTCCAGAAAGGCTGTTGGGAAGCATAACCTTTGAATGGGTTTTCGTCATTTCTGACTGGTCCCTGCCCCCCATTTCTCTTTCTCCTTCCTGGATATGGCATGCTGCTTCCATCCCATACAGCTGTCTATAAAGAACAAATGCCAAATAAAGCCTAAAGTTAGTTACAACTTCAGGATTATTATTATTATTATTAGGCACAGGAGATTATATTTTTAGAATGGTAAGATTCAGATCAGACTCTTTCAATTAACTTTATTTAATAACACTTATTAAATGAATCTATTTAATTCAAAGTGATCATAGTACATAAAGTAATAATAGACTGTAGTCTGAACATTTAAATTAAAGATATTCCATAGAAAAAGTCTAGAAAGAGCAAGACAGCCAGTGACCTAAAAGAGCTGTAAAAAAAATTGTTGTAAAGAAAAGCGATTCATTCAACCAAATGTACATTTATTAATCTTACTCAAATAAAAATATAGCTATATTGAACCGAATCTACTTGTCTCTCACCTTGAGTGTGATGCAATCTCTCTCAGATCTTTTATACTGTTGTTCATGTCTGGGGGTCTGGTCATAGTATAACTCTGAGGCCGGTACAGCTGTATAGGTTTCTCGCCTCTGTTCTCTGGATTCTCCTGGGTCCAAATATGCCCCCGATCAACTGCAACCTGGCACTGCAGCACCAGGTGAGACATGGCAGCAAGGGGATCCCCTGTGGGTGGAACTGTTGTGTCTATGCCACTGTCTGTGGAAGCTCCTTTGATACAAGTGAGGCCAATCAACTCTGGGTCCATCAGGTCACCTGAACCAAAGTGCTTCTCATCACTGTTACTGCTAGAGGCACTGCTTGACAGTGTGTTGCTGCTTGAGTGACTTGAGGTTTTATCTCCACCCTGGTAAACACATACAAATACATATATTTATTTGCAATAAAACATTATTGAATACAAAGTTTGTATTTAATACAATGAACATCTTATTAATTTTTATCACCACATTATCTGTGTAAAGCTGCTTTGAGACAAGGTTCATTGTTAAAAGCGCTATACAGATAAAAATTAACTGAATTGAATTATTGCTGCAGACTAACAATCTGAATTTATTTGTCACTTTGTAAATGAGTGAATTATATTTTTCAGTAATTCTCTTATTTGGAGAGCTTAAAATGCTTTTGACTCCACTTTGATTACATTTTAAAATGTAGTAAAGTTAAAGTAAAAGTCTCCCCGAATGGAGAGTAACTCACATACAAAAAAATCATTGAGGCAAATAATTTTAGTTTAGTCTATTTAAATACATATGGAGCATTGTGTTTCCCCACGGACCATTAATATCGATACACCACCCACTAAACTCTGGAGCGCTCTGGACAGGTAACAGATGTTGCAGAATAAAAAAAAATGGAGCATGCAAAAATCACTCCCTTTGTAGTGCCAGAAGGCATTACACATTGAAAATAAAATGGACTACAATTAATAGAATTGCATGGTATCAAACTAAGCCTCCGATCCCTGGAGAGAACTCTGTCTAACAATCAGCTCGAGAGGAACTTGGTTACCAGTGGATGCACCAGAAATGTTGGATGCTTATGAAAAAAGTCTGAATTATAAAAAATAAACTTGTAATTGCGAGAAAAAAACTCATGAGATATATATATATATTGTATTGTTTGTTAATTCAACATTTAAAAGTAAATTTTTATTTTATATGTTAATTTTTGTTAATGCACCATGAACTGATGTGTCAAAACAAAAATCATGTGGTGTCAGTGATTCACCTCTAGAGGCAGCTCTCGTACTGTATAATGACAGCGGACCTTCTTAGCCACGCCAGCGCAGACACAACCATCTATAGATGGATTTTTGCAGAGATTAACTATCGATATTGATTCATCAGCAAAACCGATGACTCTGTCAGCCTCTACCCTAACGGTCAGTAAATCAGACAGCACACCCAGCCAGATTCTTCACTGTCACTAGGGACTTTTGCCATGTAATCCTAAAATCAATGCTCCCAAAATTCCCGGCCTGTTGATTTCACAACCTGAGGAAAAATATTTTTGACCTTGTTGACATTAACACAGCGCTCAAGCACAAACCCCATCTGTTTTGCTAATCCCACCATATAGACCACTAAGGATATGTGTCAAACCAAGAACCTGGTCTGAGGGAGCCATCTCAGCACTTTAAGACAATTGAGAGCATGACCAGAAATATTGTATATTCAGAGAGGTTGTTACCTACCATGACACCACTTGCATGGAGTAATACACAGTATTAATGACTGTTATCTGCATAGATCTGATTTCCTGCAGGACCATCACCACATATGCAAACTAAAAATTGTGGATGACTGCTGAAGTCCACACACTGCTAAAAACCTGGGACACTGTCTTCTGGTCTGATGACACATTAGCAAGGGCAACGTGTCCTACACTATCAGAGAGACAAAGAATTCATGGTCTCTCCCTAAACAATAAGAACAATGGAGTTACTAATGACACAGTTTCCTGTTGTTGATTTTTTTTGCCACAAATTTCATGTTCGTGTCTGCATTGCAATTTCAATTTCAAGAATCTTGACTTATCTTTTTGATTTCCTGTATTCTCTACTTTCTGTCGGCTGCATTTCTCTTTTTTCTTTTTGGAAGAGTGCTTTTTCCCCTGTTTTAAGAGCTAAGATATACCTTTATTCGTCCCACAGTGGGAAATTTCTTAAGCAGTGAGTGGAGGCCATTCTCATCAGAACTGCAAACACACACACTGCAGTAGCCACATTAAGGTAAGCAATTCCTCTGATATGGCGAGCACCCAGTTCATTCAGTGTGTGGAGAGTGGAATGTATAGTATCTTTGTGTATCTTTCCCCATCGCTAGCGATAATTTTATCTGTGAAAAAGTATAAGTTAGTTAGCTTTTTGACACAGAGGATCCTAGCATTAGATGAGCACATCCAGAGTCTAAAGAAAATGAGTGAGTGCGAGTTCTTCTGGGGAAAGTCTGGATGCCTTAGGTCGAGTTAGCATTCCCCCGACTCCAGCATTAGTGCCCTTGCAGCTGGACGAGTGAGTGATGACTTGGCAGCATACTCACAAAGCCAAAGCTAACGCTAAGGCTCGCCCACGAAAGCACCATTCCTCTCCGCTTCACGTGTCCAACGGGTTTGCTCTCCATACTAAAGCACCCACTGAGAAACCTGATAGAGCTCTGGATATAGGAGACTATTCTGAGACACATGAAATTAGCTAGACCTTGAGGGGCACCAGCAGTGTAGACCTTGAGGGGCACCGGTGTATACCGGCAGCCAGGGCACCAGACATAGCAGGTCAGCTTAGGTTTCTAGGAAAGCATAGGTTCTCTAAGATAGCTTGGGTGGTAGCTCAGTGGTTAAGGCATTGGACTTTGGATCGAAAGGTCACAGGTTCAAATCTCACCACCACCAAGCTGCCATTCCTGGCCCTTGAGCAAGGCCTTTAACCCTCCCCTGCTTAGTTGTAAGTCGCTCTGGATAAGGGCGTCTGCCAAATGCCATAAATGTAGTTTTTCACACAGAAGTATGTTACACACCTTCGACAATCAGAGGTAACTAAGAGTAACATTATAGAGTTGTGTAAATTAGCAAAGGCAATGTCCGATGCTGTTATATGCTTTGGCCCCAACCCAATGTGGCATGGCGATGTAGCTTACAGCAGGTTATGGTCACTGAAATGCAGGATGTGGAGTGGTGCTCCAAAAACAATGTAGGCTTCATAGATAACAATTTAGAGGGCAAGGCTGGCCTGTTAGGGCGGGACGGTATCTATCTCGGAAAGGTGCTGCTCTTATTCCTTGTAGTATAGGTCATAGTCTCAGAACAGTTACAGTCACTAGTTAACCTGTGACTGTCCAGAGCCAAGGCCAGGGAGACAAACAGACAAACAGGCTAAATCAACCGTTGTCACTCAGGGTCCACCAAATTGAGATCTGTCTCCTGAACCACAATATAGAAATTCTCATAAAGTCTGTATAAGTAACTTGATTAATATTAAATTAAATAAGACTGAATGCACAGCCAGCATATTGGATCTCTTATTTTAAAATTGCTGACTATAAATGAAATGATTACCGATCAGGAGTTTAATGTACTGTGTTTGACAGAAACCTGTATTTATATATAAAGAAAAAAAATTCAATTCTGGAAACATTTTTAACGGTATTTCATCATCTATAACTTTTTAGAACTTATCCTTTTGAGTAATATCAACTTTGAATAATGGACAGTAAAGCTCAAAGTGTCTTCTAATTAAAGATATTTAAATTGTGTATGTAGCACATTTTTATCGGGAACTGTTAACATTTAAAGTTAGGTAGGGCATTTTCAGCTGTGAGTCCCAAAATCTGTGCCGAAGGCTAACAGGTGAAAATCTGCCTCAGTCATAGCAGAAGTACCGCACCACGTTACCATGTTAAACGTACATTCACCTCAAGTGAGTTTTATCAATAATTTTCTGAAGTTAATGAATTCAATCTTCATTTGACCACGCAGAGCTTGACTGGGCCACTGAATGTCTAGAATCAACATTCCGTTTCACTCTAAATGATGAAGTTTCCTTTAAAAATAAAATGATCAGGAGAATAAATTAGCACTGTGGTATAACAAATCACATGTGCACCTTAAATCAGACAACTCGGAAATTAGAACATAAATTGACAGTATTTCAAATAGCATGGAAGGAGAGCCTCCTGAGTTATAAAAAAAAGCTCTTAGTGCTGCTAGATCAGCATATTTCTCCACCCTTATAGAAAATAACAAGCATAATCATAGATTTTTGTTCAGTACTGGAGCAAAATTAACAGGAAATAAAAGCACTGCACAAAGATGCACACCATCAATAGGTTGTGATGATTTCATGAGCTTTTTTAATAATAAAATTTAAAATATCAGGCAAAAAAATCCATACTATTAATGTTAATACAAATGATTCTATAAATATCCCTGTAGATAGCACTATAATTATAACAGATAATTAATTACAAAGTTGTACACTAATTTCAAGAGAATTAATTAATTTCATTAATTTCCTCAACTTGTATTCTCGATCCTTTACCTTTAAGTTTCTAAAAAAAAAGAAATTCTTATATCAGCACTGGTTATGCACCTAAATCTTTCAAACTGGCTGTTATCAAACCCCCAATTAAGAGACCTGAACTTGTCCCCTGCCAGCTATCGAAATTTAAGCCAATATCAAACCTCACCTTCATTTCTAAGATTCTAGAAAAGGTTATAGCACAGCCGTTCCTTTCACACCTACTTAGGAATAAAATTTTTGAAATGTAGTTCTGAGTGAACTTCTGTACCAATATGATCCCCCATGCCTACTTAGATTAAAAGGTGCAGGCTATTTGTTTATAGTTTGCTACCTCAAATAATGAAGACTACAGCAGGGGGCAGATCTTTCTCTTATAAGGCCCCACAGTTATGGAACAGCTTTCCAATTACTGTTTGGGACTCAGACTCAGCCTTATTGTTCAAGCCTTTCATTGGTAGGTTTTTCGTAGGTAAAGGAGCAGACCTGGAAGGATCATGGATATAAAGTGTTTGGTGAACTTGGATATTCCTCTAACTCTGTCTTCCTCTAACTCTCACACGTTCACTCAGGTTTGTTGACGGTGGTGTGGTGGGTCATCTCTTATCCCAGAGATCCCTCATGTCTATGTTACCTCCTGGCTCTCCCTTTTAGTTATGCTGCCATAGCTGTAATAAATGGACATTTGGTGCCATCCATATGGGGATATGTTCCCTCAAGGTTTCTTCCTTATGCCATCTCAGGGAGATTTTCCTTGCCACAGTCGCCATGGGCTTGCTCATTAGGGACAAACTTACACTTATTAAGAACAATCTTATTTATTCTTTATTAACACAGTGCCTGTGTAAAGCTGCTTTTTTGACAATGTCCATTGTTAAAAGCGCTATACAAATAAAAATTCATTTAATTGAGTTAAACAATTTCTACACAATTTGAAGCACAGAACAATATGCCAGCTGACCAAGTACTTTGTCTGCAGTAGAAGACTCAAGAATGCTCCATGACATGAGAGTAATCAAGTGATTACACAGTGACAGTGAGCTCAGTGACCTTTGTGCCTAATTTTCAACATTAAATTGTAAATATTGTAAAAAGAAAAATTGTATAAAAGTCTAGAAAATTGTTTCAAAATGTGATGCACCTCATATCACAGACAGATAAATTGCTTCATGGTTAGGTGTGGATTAACACTGGCTTTAACCAATGGATACTTGCATATTTCATTTGACTAAAAAAGAAGAAAAAAAAGGTATTTTCCAGTCCATTTGAATTACAGAAATTTGTCGCCCTTCCATTTGGGTTAATTATAGCAACATTTAAAATTTCTTATTGGAATAATTCTCTGCACAAACAATGATTTACAACACCTGAGAGCTGTCCTGAAGTCCTTGAGATGGGTAGAACTAAGAAAAATGAATAAGACTTAAGCAATTACAGTCTGCCTAAAACCTCAAGAAGTTTTTAGCAACAATTAGAATGAAACTCACCCTGGACAGTTTGTTAGGTGAGTCCTTGACTCTATCATTCGAAGAGTTGAGGATCTTTGTGGAGGAAGTGTGCCACTTGGCCTCTGGATGGGGAAGAAACCAAGAAGAAATTATATTTCTATATTCTATATTCTATATTAATATTCTATATTTCTATATTCTATATATTTCTATATAATTATATTATTATTTATATTATATATATATAAAATTATAAATATATATTTATATATATATATATAAAATGAATAATAACAAAAACAGTCTGGAAAACTTTAACTTTTGCAATGTTTAAAAAACTAGCATAATAACTGAAAGTGAAACAGCAAGTTACATTGATAAACAAGACAAAATTGTCCGGTTTCTTTTGCAGTTGAAGCACCAAATTTCCCCCGATGTTCTCGACAAGCCTTGAGAGAGACACATTTGCTAAAGCGACTTTTTTCTCAAGGCATATTAGCTCTGCAGACTCCACCAAACAGTCTTTGATAAACTTCCCATCAGAGAATGGCTTACTGTATCTTGCAATTTTGTTGGATATTACAAAGCTGGTCCTGACTGCTGCATCCCTGGATGAGTGAAGCTCTGTAGAA
Source organism: Silurus glanis (assembly GCA_014706435.1). Taxonomy (NCBI): domain Eukaryota; kingdom Metazoa; phylum Chordata; class Actinopteri; order Siluriformes; family Siluridae; genus Silurus; species Silurus glanis. The sequence continues at coordinate 4,462,520 of JAAIIK010000049.1, read as the reverse complement.
AATCCTTGATTTTGCAGTTTAGCTGGTAAATCTTCCAAAGCTCGTGCCTGCTCTGCATCAGTCAAATTCTTGTATTTTTCTCCGTAATGACGATTCAAATTGTAATCCTTAAACACCGATATATGTTCTCCACACACTAAGCACACAGCTTTACCTTGTTTTTGATTTGAGCAAATATATACAGTGCCTTGCGAAAGTATTCGGCCCCCTTGAACCTTGCGACCTTTTGCCACATTTCAGGCTTCAAACATAAAGATATAAAACTGTAATTTTTTGTGAAGAATCAACAACAAGTGGGACACAATCATGAAGTGGAACTAAATTTATTGGATATTTCAAACTTTTTTAACAAATAAAAAACTGAAAAATTTGGCCTGCAAAATTATTCAGCCCCCTTAAGTTAATACTTTGTAGCGCCACCTTTTGCTGCGATTACAGCTGTAAGTCGCTTGGGGTATGTCTCTATCAGTTTTGCACATCGAGAGACTGAAATCTTTGCCCATTCCTCCTTGCAAAACAGCTCGAGCTCAGTGAGGTTGGATGGAGAGCATTTGTGAACAGCAGTTTTCAGTTCTTTCCACAGATTCTCGATTGGATTCAGGTCTGGACTTTGACTTGGCCATTCTAACACCTGGATATGTTTATTTGTGAACCATTCCATTGTAGATTTTGCTTTATGTTTTGGATCATTGTCTTGTTGGAAGACAAATCTCCGTCCCAGTCTCAGGTCTTTTGCAGACTCCATCAGGTTTTCTTCCAGAATGGTCCTGTATTTGGCTCCATCCATCTTCCCATCAATTTTAACCATCTTCCCTGTCCCTGCTGAAGAAAAGCAGGCCCAAACCATGATGCTGCCACCACCATGTTTGACAGTGGGGATGGTGTGTTCAGGGTGATGAGCTGTGTTGCTTTTACGCCAAACATAACGTTTTGCATTGTTGCCAAAAAGTTCGATTTTGGTTTCATCTGACCAGAGCACCTTCTTCCACATGTTTGGTGTGTCTCCCAGGTGGCTTGTGGCAAACTTTAAACGACACTTTTTATGGATATCTTTAAGTAATGGCTTTCTTCTTGCCACTCTTCCATAAAGGCCAGATTTGTGCAGTATACGACTGATTGTTGTCCTATGGACAGAGTCTCCCACCTCAGCTGTAGATCTCTGCAGTTCATCCAGAGTGATCATGGGCCTCTTGGCTGCATCTCTGATCAGTCTTCTCCTTGTATGAGCTGAAAGTTTAGAGGGACGGCCAGGTCTTGGTAGATTTGCAGTGGTCTGATACTCCTTCCATTTCAATATTATCGCTTGCACAGTGCTCCTTGGGATGTTTAAAGCTTGGGAAATCTTTTTGTATCCAAATCCAGCTTTAAACTTCTCCACAACAGTATCTCGGACCTGCCTGGTGTGTTCCTTGTTCTTCATGATGCTCTCTGCGCTTTAAACGGACCTCTGAGACTATCACAGTGCAGGTGCATTTATACGGAGACTTGATTACACACAGGTGGATTCTATTTATCATCATTAGTCCTTTAGGTCAACATTGGATCATTCAGAGATCCTCACTGAACTTCTGGAGAGAGTTTGCTGCACTGAAAGTAAAGGGGCTGAATAATTTTGCACGCCCAATTTTTCAGTTTTTTTATTTGTTAAAAAAGTTTGAAATATCCAATAAATTTCGTTCCACTTCATGATTGTGTCCCACTTGTTGTTGATTCTTCACAAAAAATTACAGTTTTATATCTTTATGTTTGAAGCCTGAAATGTGGCAAAAGGTCGCAAAGTTCAAGGGGGCCGAATACTTTCGCAAGGCACTGTATTTAGAAGTCCATGCCTTGTTGAAAACTCTACATTCTGCATCAACATAGTTGACATATTTAAGGGCTAATAACTGTCCAACACATTCGCTGTCGTGCATAAGCGCACAGATGATGTTAATAAAGAAAAACAATAGTGGCCTTAAAAATAAAAGCCATGTAATTTCATTTTGTGCACCTAATACAAATTAAGAGGCGTCGCTGTTACACCTTTACTACGAACTCACTCGGGCTGGGCAAAGGGTAGTCAGTGGGTTTTAACAATTTCCATATTAAACCTGTATAGTCTTTGAGGTTATATCTTGAATTGTACCTTACCTGCAGAGCGAGTCCTCTCCAGTATCGGTTGTTTCTCTCTCAAGCATTCACCACTTTCAGTGACTTGTGCAGGAGGATCAGGCGATTGCTGATGCAATATGGGTGAATGACACCTGAAGGAAATACACACTCAGAAAGATCAGTGCATTAATCAGTGCAGTCCATTAATCCTTCCAGATTGAGAGTGAATTAAATGCAGTTTGAGAAAATATTCATGTGATTTTAGCAAAGACGTTTTATTAAATTGACACAAATTACTTTTTTTTCCTGATTTAAGAAATATTAATTCTTAAATATTGAATATTTAAAATAATTATTTTATTATACAGTTAAAAAAATTATTTTTAAAAAATCAATAATTATAATAATATTACTATTATTATTCTTTATTTAACAAAAGTAGGTAAACTAAAATATGTGAATAGTTTCACTTGTGTGCATTAGTATGTTGGAGGGCACCAGTGATAGTGAAAGAAATATACATTTATTTGACTGATTTAGTTCTGAATGCCTTAGGCAGAGAGAGAAAGCCGGTATAAAGTGGGGAATAGGTGACAACCCTGTGGCAACTTGTCCACACAATGTCTCTGATTTATACATACAGCAATTTTACTTCACTCAGAAAGGCAGCTTCTGAGTTACATAGAACTGAGAACTACATAGTGAGAGTAGAGGAATATAAAATTAGGTAAGCCCTTAAGGGCTCCCTTATATATAATTCTATAAACCATGCCAGAGTGCTATCTTTAAACAAAGGCAAAAAAGTGACAGTCGCTAATAATGAAATGCAGCAAAGGGAATTATAGGAAACATTGATAATTCAATAAATACGGATTTACAAAGCCTTGTAATGAACTGCAATCTGCCTCCCTTCCTACAATGTATCAAAAAGACAGCACTGGATCATGGTTTGCTAATGTTTTTACTAACAGGAATAAAAATATGAAGTAACACGAGGGTGTCACATGAGCTTCTCCTCTGTATTTCTTAATATTGGACAAACCAATGTGTGTAAAACTATGTAACTAAGTAAGAAACACCGTTACTGTTTCCATAGGATTTTAGTGCCCTTGAGTAACTGATCATCAGCAATTGTGACCACCTCTGGTACATTCTGGTGTGTATGAACACAACGGCATGGAGGAAAGACATCAGCAATAAGATGCAACTGTAACTGCTCATCAATCTGTAAAGGGTTATAAGACCATTTACAAACTTTCCATCATTCTACAGTAAGAAAAGCAAAAAGCATTTTATAAGTGGAAACCATTCAAGGCAGGTGCCAGTCTTCCCGGGAGTGGACATCCGAGGAAATTCACCCCATGCAATCAGACCATGCAATCCTCTGAGACATGGACTACAGCTCAGACTCTACAGCGCCATGGCATGGCAGCACAATAAGAAAAAGACTGAACAAGTATAAAACAAAAAACATGGCAGCAAAGCTAGGATTCAAAAGTTGCTTCTGATCAAACCACAAAAAACAATGTCCTTCAGATAGATGAGACCAAAGTAAAAAATATTTGGACATAATGCACAGCACAGCATATCAGCACAAACACCTCGTACCAATAAATAAACATGGTGATGTAGTGGTGATGATTTGGGTTTGTTTTACAGATACCGAACCTGGGCAACTTGCAATCATTGACCTGGCCATGATCTCCTCTGTATAATAAAGTATTCTGGAGTCAAAAGTGAGGCCATCTGTTTGACAGTTAAAGTTTATTTGAAATTGGTTCATGCAACAGGACAATGATCCCAAGCACACCAGTGTGCCACAGAATGGCTTAACCCCAAAACCTCTCAGTTGTGTGTATGAAATTAATGCAAGTCGCTCTGGATAAGGGTAAATGTAAATGGCTGTTAAAGAACAGACTCACAATGTTGCAATGCCCAGTCAAAGCCCAGGCCTCGCCCTGATTGAATTGTTGAGGCAGGACCTTAAGAAAGCTGTGCATAAACGAATTCCAGCAAACCTCACTGAACTACAGCAACATCGTAAAAAAGAGTGAGTCAAAATTCCTCCACAATAATGTGACACACTTCAAGTTATTGCTGCTAAAGTTGGTTTTATAAGCTACTGAATCGTAGGGTGTACTTAGTTTTGACACACATAGTTTCTCCCATTTTAGCTTTATTTTTTTAAATATATGATGACAGCATAATGTGTCATTGGTGTTCATCTGAGGTTGTATCTACCTCATTCTAAAACTTAATAAGGAGATTTTTTTATGTCCTAATACATAAAACCCAAGAATTTAAATGGGGGGTACTTTTTATTAACACGATAGAAACATTCTCATTGAATATCACAAAGAGAAAAAGGACTTAGAACCTTTATTTAAAAAAATCAGACTGTAGAGTAAAACAAAAACAGATAATGTTCATTATCATGCTAATGTTTAGCTTCTTGGCTGTAGGTTCTCACAGTTACACAAGGGTGTAGATAATTGAGTTCAAGATCTCTTACCTTTAATTATATTTATTGAAAAATAATGTTTGTGTGAAGATTGTCTTTTTTGGGAACTTAAATAAGCTTCTCTGAATAAGCCACTGTATTGACTTTAAACCTAAACAATAAGAAGTAGTATGTGAGCATGCATTCATGTTTGCATGACGTACCCCTCATATCCTGGCTGTTGGATCCAAGTTGTACTGCCACCTGGCCCTGGGTCACTGGATGACGACTGATTACTGGGTGAACTACGGTAGTGTTGACTGGCCTGTGACTTACTGCAGGATATCTGTGGGTTTTCCAGATCATGTATCATCCTGCAGAGAGCAATGGATTCTAATAAATGATTACAAGCTGTACGTAGTGGTGTACCAGCACTGCAGAATAAAGCTCTGTGAAACAACTGTTATGAAATGTGAAGGCGAGAAGGTCCTGCTGACCATGTTTTTTTTAAATCATATTATTTGAGATTAGCTCTTCCAAAGGAGAAGAAGAGACCATAATGATCAGGGTTTTTGATGATAGATCAGTGCTATATGTTTAAAATTTCTGTTGAATGCTATCTGACTAAAAGTGCTCATGATTTTGATGTAATACAGCGACGATTAAAAATCCAGTTACAGATCATAAAGATAACATTTTGGATAGAGTCAAGAATTGCTGAAGTTATTTGAAATGCTATTGGTGGTAGAAGCTAGGAGTGGAACAAGGCATTTCCAACATTTGTTTTGACTTAATATAATACCTGCATATTACATTTTCATATTGAGTTTTAATTTGGAAATTAGTTTGGATGAACTATTCAAGAAGAGTACCGTATTTTCCGGACTATAAACCACTACTTTTTTCACACGCTTCGAACCCCGCGGCTTAAACAACGAAGCGGCTAATTTATGGATTTTTCCTGGGTTTTTCCCGGTTTCACAAACTTCAAGCCAAAAAACGGAACCCCATAACATTAGACCAATGAAATTGCAGAACGGGTTCAGGTGAACCAATGAAAGTCTTTATATTAAATCAGATGCGCTCCCACTGAATCGGGCCGCACCACATCATAAATATGGATGAGGTTCCTCTGACGTTTGACCTGCCGTTCACTCGGACTGTCAACAGGAAAGGAGAATCATTCGTCGCGCTGAAAACAACCGGGCATGAAAAAACGCACTTCACCTGTGTTCTGAGCTGCACGCCATCGGGAGAAAAGCTTCACCGATGGTGATTTTGAAACGCACGACGATGCCAAAAGAAAAACTCGCGAGAGGAATTGTTGTGAAAGGAAGGAGGAAGACAGTGAACAATGACTTTCTTGGTAGGCTACTGTTTAGATACAAGCCGTTGTAACGCGTTGAGTCAGGGTCATGGGAGAGCTCGCTAACTCCAGTTGCAACAGAAATCATATAAGCACAGACAGGTTTCCAAAACTCGTGCTTTTTTATTTTTCTTGGCAACAGCGTTACGGGTTAGTCAAATAAACTTAGAAATGAGCATCAGAAAATAATACACACATGCAGTAATACCGGCAAAAAATCCGGCGGCAGGCTATTCCCAAAATGCCGCTCTGCTCTTAAAGGAGCCACAACATATTTCAACCGTGTAACAGGCACTGTCGTTAAAGTCTGTGTAAAGTTCATTAGTTTCAGTGTAGTTTCAGTGTAGTTTCAGTGTAGTTTTCAGTGCAGCTTATAGACAGGTGCGGCTTATTTATGTTCAAAATTAAAATCTTTGTAAAATTCAGTGGGTGCGGCTTATATTTGGGTGCGCTTAATAGTCCGGAAATGACGGTATTATAAAGTAAGACAAATTGTCTCACAGGGTATAGTTATAATTTTGTGTAAAAAGTCAAATGTGTGTCTTTTGGGTACAAGGGATCAGTTTATAGCAATTATTAATATGCAGAGATATTAAATGTTAGAGGGTTAGATTGTGGGAATACCTGGAGATATCTGACAGTTTCCTGTCAAATGATGTGCTGCATGGGATGGAGATCTCATTGTGCTGAAGTTGGCATTGCAATTGTTCCGGACCTTGAGTGGGTGAGCCTCGAGGTAGGGCCTGACACCCTGGAGTGGTGGGCACACGGTGCCAGGTGGTGTTCCTCCTGAATGGGGTCTTATACTCGCAGGGTGTGCCTTCACTATCCAGTTTGTATTCGACCATGGGAATGCGGTAAAGCTCAGAACAGCCTCTGAAAGTGCAGGCAATAATTTTAAATAAGGTTCCTCTTTAAAAAATGTTAACATGCAGAATCAGTTAAAACAATTCCATCAGTTAAGTTAAAGCTTCCACTAGCTTTCTGATCAGCACATCCGGATTGTTGAGGCAAACGTTGCAATAATGCTGCTCTTATAGCCATAAGAATATATTTTACATTTTGCAGTGCAGTGTAACAGAAACATACAGTATTTTAAAAAGTGATATTTGAAAAGCACAGAAAAGACAAAAAACAAACAAAGAAATAATTAAAGTGCATATAGATATGGATAGTTAATGGGAGTAAAGTATTGTTCAATTAGCTTTTCCTAAGACTGGCTCAGTGAAAAATCATGTCTCAACACAATGATGTGTTACTGCTGTTAGTACAAAACAAGAAAGTCTGAACGTGTGTTCTACAAAGGTTGTTCTTCTTAGCTGTTTATTCAGTGTGTCACAGAAAGGATGCTGTTTATTGTCCAGAATGGCTGAGTTTGTCGAGCGTGTGTTGTGTTGGCCACCCTTTTGCTGACAAAACAGTCCTGACCCATCAAGCATTAACAGCATTAACATTTGAGCTACAGCTTGTCTGTTGGATCTGACCACACGGGCCAGCCTTCGCTCCCCACATGCATCAATGAGCCTTGGCCGCCCATGAGCCGGTCTCTGGTTCACCACTCTCCCTTCCTTGGACCACTTTTGATAGTTACCCACCACTGCAGACTGGGAACACCCCAAAACACTGCAGTTTTGGAGATGCTCTGACCCAGTCATCTAGCCATCACTATTTGGCCCTTGTCAAATCCTTATGTTTGGCCATTTTTCTTGCTTATAACACATCAACTTTGAGGACAAACTGTTCACTTGCTGCCTAATATATCCCTCCACTAACAGGTTCCATGATGACGAGATAATCAGTGTTATTCACTTCACCTGTCATAATGTTATGTCATAATATTATGCCTAATCAGTTATAGCATCCATGCAGTAACTGATGTACTACATTCTGCACTCCATCTTGATAGTTATGTCTTCCTCATGTGGTTCACATAACACATCTGTCTTTGTTCTCATAGCAGTTCTGCATAACCATCTCTGCCTCCTGTGGCCGCCTCCTTATTGTCTTCATGGTCACAGTTGTCAGTAAAAAGAGATTGTGGTCAGACCTTCCCGGTGGGGGCAGAACAGATTAAATGTATGTATCCTTCACACTTGTTGACAGGAGAGCCAAAGTTGTCTGTTCTTTTTGGCCGGTAGTAAGATCATAGTTAGTTTCATTAAAAATATATTCAGCAATAACAATGAAAGAGTTTGGATGTTTGGATATGGAGTTTTCTGGTAGAACAGTGTATGATTTCACTTCTGCATCACTGTATACAACATCAATGTATCACTTTCTGCAGCATTCAATACAGTCATCCACAAGACAATCTTGTCCATCTTCAGGAGTCTTGGAATATCTGCATATCTGCTTTATGCAGGCTCTTCACTGGTGTCAAACTGCAATGGTGTGTGTGTGAAAGAGAGAAAAGGGAGTTCATTGTTGCATAACAAGCAATGATAAGAAATTCTGTGTTGGTCAACCATATCTAAAAACATATTTGACTCATATGAGTTTTGTTTGGACTTAAAATAGCATTAAACCAAAATGATATCTTGCTTAGAAACCGATTTAACCAACAAATTCTGTCCAGTGAGAAAGCTTAAAAAAGGATAGGCAGAGAGAGAGAGAGAGAGAGAGAGAGAGAGAGAGAGAGAGAGAGAGAGAGAAAAAAGATTGATAAAAAAAAAAAAAAAAAAAAAAAAAAAAAAAAGGAGCTAAAGAATAAAATACCTTCTGGGAGTACCATCTTCAAAAGGCTGAATAATCACCACCTTGACTGTGATGGATGTGCGTAGCAAGTCGATCATCTGCTCATGGGTAAGTGTGGCTACAGCCACCTTGCAAATTTCCACCAGGCGACTGCCCTGGCGCAGGCCTGCTTTCCATGCAAATCCAAATGCCTCGACATCAGCCACAATGCCTTCAAAGTTGACATGGAATCCCAGCTGTCCCAAGCCATTCCGACGTAGTGTCATTTCTGTAGTCTCGCAGCCATGGGTGGTTATCTAATATCATGCACAGAGAGGGACAGTGGAGAATTCTCTAAGTATACCAGCAGTACACTTCAAAAAGCAAGGAGACTTAAAAAAAAAATCATGTAGCTGTCAGTGTGTTTAAAAATAACTATATTTGTGTCTTTCTAGGACACTTTGTGCTGTAAAATACTGCAGAATACTTGGGTACTGTTGCCACAGTTAACTCTGCATTTGAATATCGCCTTAACAAAATGCATTGTATGATGTTACTGTAAAATATTTCAGTGGCAATGTAGCCCTTTTTTTTTAGCCCTTCATCAGTGTGATGGACAACCAATGGCAAGCCAAACAGACTATATGCGTCTTTTTTAATTCAAAAGCATAAACTTTAATGGCAAAGCAAAAGGAAACAATTTGGTAAAGTACATGTAAATATGATGGAATTCGAAGCAGATTCCAGAGTTGGTATGAATACATTTGCTTAGATTCAGTTTGATTGATTTTTCGGCTCTGAAGACAAGAGACATGAGTCACAGAAGAATGCAATTGGCTCATGTTGTTCAATAGTTGCTCCATGTAATTACTTGTCGTCCGTAGCTAGGCGTCTTAGTTCCAGTGAAGGAAATTATAAAGCTATAGTGAACAAAGGCATCCTAAACAATTCTGTACCTTCAACTTTGTGGCAACAATTTGGAGAATGCCCACATATCGAGTTAGATATCAACAAAATTTTACAAACCTAATATAAGTAAAAAAAAAAAAAAAAAAAAAATATATATATATATATATATAAAAATTATATATATATAAATATATATATATATATATAAAAATATATATATATCTACATTTGATTTTAAAATAA
>JAAIIK010000049.1:4432433-4452698 GCA_014706435.1 Silurus glanis | reverse complement strand
ATATATATATATATATATATATATATATATATATATATATATATATAAATATAAATATCTGCCTACTCTATTTAATACAGTTCATGTCTTATGATGTACAGCCCCCTTCAAAAATATTGGAATGGCAAGGGCTATTTTACTGTTTTTCTATACATTGAAGTAATTTGGGGATGGAGATCAAAACATGTCATGTAGAACCTGCTTAACTGTTGACATGACCTTCGGTTGAATTTAGTCTCTAAACTTCACTGAGGACTGCCTCATCTTAGTCTAATCTTTTTCATTTAATTATCCTTTTATTACCAGCTTTAGCCTTTAGTCATAGACTGCTCCATTCACGACTTGCTCTAGTGTGAGTCTTGTGTTGTAATTAATTGCTCACCTCAAGCCGCAGGACGATTTGCCTGATGTCTTCTCCATAGCCTTCCTGGGCTGAGAACATTATACATTCACCACGTTCATAGAATACCTTAATGCTCATGATGGTGGACGTCCAGCCTATCACATCACGACAGGAGCAGTTGAAGATCACATTCTTTGACTCTTCATTGATCAGAACAATAAACTCATTGGAAATGCCAAGCAAGCACTGAACATCCACTGACTGGCTGAAATCCCGTGCCACCACACTCCACATGATGGCTCCAATGCTATGAAGGTGGGCATCCCTGCGTGGTATGAGCCGCTCTTTTTTCTTGGCACCCAGTGTGATGAAGCTGAACTTCAGAGCAGAGTCCACAGTAGCCGTGCTTACACAATTCTCTGCTAGGTCTTTGAGGTACTCTTGGCGTGTTCGAGTAGCCATAGCATAGAATTTCTCTGACTTGTGTGCTGCATTCTCACCATTGATGACCTTGGCAAGGAGGAAGTCCCTGAAGACAGATGACTTTGGAAAAGTAACACCTTTAGGAATTGGAGGACCAAAGAGAGGCACATCTTTTGATCTTGATACAGCAACACTGCATAAAGGGGAGAAATGGAACCACATCGTTATATTGTGACACCTCTATATTGTTACTCAATAAGGCATAGAAGTAAAAGTTCAACAGACTGAAGCTAAAAACAGTTAAAAATGCATTATTTGACTAAATGATTTGAAAGTAACCAGTCTTTTTTTTTTTAAGAATAACAGGCAGGAGTGAAAGAGATATTGTAATACCTTCAATGGGTTAAATAAATAACTATATGAAACATACCTGTAGCAGACGTTTTCAGTGCATGGATTGTGGACTTTAACAATAACAAATACATGCTGAAAGTGGGAGCGAATGTTTTTAGGTGTAAAGGGCAAGGCTCCTGGTTCTTGAAACACAATGGTGACAATGTCATTTCCAATGTGTCTTTTTCTGAGCAGCTGGAAGGAAGAAGAAAGAGGTGCAGAAGAACACTTTAAAAGTTACATACAAAGGTTGCACAGTATTATGCAATTATAATGACATCTAGTCCCTCAGTTTTAAATCATTTACTTTAAACTTCACATTGCATAATAAACAGTATATTTTTATCTTTGTTAAAAGCAAACCGTTTGTATATAGTGACTCCGAAAAAAAAAAAAAAAAATGTATACCATAAGTGTGCCATCACCAACTTCGCAAGCTTGTTGCTGCATTAGTAGTTTGTTCAAGAGTTGAAAGTACCACAGTTAAAAAAGATGACTAATATAATTTGTCACATGATATTTAAAATAAAGAGAGTACCTTCCTCTTGGTACTAAGCAGATGCATCTAATACAATTATTGTAAACAGAGTGTTTGTGAGAAATTTGAAAGATGTAGACTGGTTTTTGTAAATGCAGTTTATAATTTTCACGAGTGCATAAAATTAAGCACAAAACTATTTTAATGACCAGAAGGATAACACTCAGAATGTCACTGATTTGGATACAGTCCAGAAATATTTGTATATTAACAACATTATGCCATTAACTTTTTTTTGTACCACATAATATTGTGAGTTTAAATGGAATGAAAGATGTAAGAATTAAGTAAAAAGTCACTTTTTATACGCCTCGATCAGGAAAAAGTACACCAGTGTCGATGCTCACATGCTTTGCAACATGGAGTCCTCATAATGTTTGAAACATTCTGTCGGACATGTTATGTTGGTATGGCTACATCACATAATTTCATCACATTTTCCAGGAGCATGTCTATGCTGCCTTTTCTTAAGCCCCTGGGTCTAAAACTCTGCCAACTCTGAGTATGCACTATTAGGCTGGCCATGATTCTGTCCCAAATGTATTAATTAGAAAAATTATTGCAGATGAAGTTTTTTAGCCTAAGAAAAACACAACATAATTATTCTTCCTGTATTAAACAATAAAGGAAATGTATGTACTGTATACATGTTCAGTTGTTGTACCATTTATTTTCCCAGTATGATGAAATTTGGGAATTGGTCACTACATATTGGAAATTTTGAAAAAGAAGTACATACATGCAATTGCCCAAAATTAGGAGTAAGAAAAAGTTATTTTTCCAGTAATTTCTGAGAGAATAATTTTGGCAAAAGAAATAATATGAACAAACTGGCACAAGAAGATCCAATAGGCCACAGGAATTTTGCTAATCTAACAAGCTTTACTTTATCAGATATAGCCGTGGTGAAATAAACCAGAAGGTAAATTAATTTATTAAGCATCCCCTTTAAGTAGGTATATATGTATGTACTATTAGGGGGTGGGATATGGGAACTATTTGGGGTAAAACGAAATAATTCAAAAGGCAAATTTGCACCCATTTATTGTGGGTCCCAACAAAAACCTAGCATTCCTACCAAGTTTGTGACAATAGTTAAATTTTAACTGTCAAATTCATGCTGAAAGCTGATAAGCTAGTGATAGCCATATTTCTTCATTAATTGGACCATAATAATTGTGGAAAAAGTTCCAGAGTCGGGGTACCATTATGCTAAAACATTTTTTTTCCAGCGTATATTTTACTAGGTTTAATATTTCGCTAAGACTTCTAAACCCTGATTGTTAAGATATCGAATACGTTTCCTCATACACAGCGGAACAAATAATCATCTAAAAATATAATCAAATTGAGCTGCTAGACTGTATGTTGCATGTTGTTTACACTCAATTCCCTATTACAGGGTTGCTCTAAAAACATACAAGATAGTATCCTACAGTATAAGCCAAGTGTGATAGACCCTTGACCCAATTTAGTCTGAAACTATATTGTTATTAATGACCTCCTTCCCCACCAAAATCTATCATGAGCCACTGCTGCCAGCAAGAGTCCCTTAATAGGCTTTCATGCTAGTTACCTTTACTTGTTCATTTAGTTGAATAGGAACACCTGCAGACCTGCTCATTTACGAGTTATCCAATCAACCAATCATGTAACTTATGAATTAGACACTTGAGTGTTGGTCTTCCTTTTTGTTTCCAGACTCTGCTCCACTATCTCTCAATTTCTAACTATGAGTATCAAAAGAGTTTTTGTAATCTGGTCAACATAAATAATAAAATGAATGCAAATATAAACCTATTATACTTGAATTGTTTACAAATGAAAACAAAATTGAAAAACAAGATTTACACTATTAGCCAAAATTGGGGACACCTGACAATCACTGCTATTATATCTCTGGACCTTCCTGTTGAAAGATTGAACTGTCACCACAAAGCAGGTCAAGCACAATTAAAAAGAAGGTTTATGTATAAAGTAAAACCCTGTTGTAGGAGCAACTAATAGTACGAGCAAACGGAGATACGAGCGACCTTGCTCGCGAAATTTTACCCTATTTCACGAGCAAATTTCAAAGGCACGAGCAAACCCACGCTGCCGGTTCAGGTTTTCGGCCGAGGGTAGCATCAGTCGCTGAGTTGATGACGTATCACTCGGTCACTCTCGTTGTTCAGTGCAGCAAAAACATAACTTTTTTTAGTTTTATAGTTTTATTTCACTAGAAATCTTGAAAAATGTCTCCCAAGAAAATCAGTGATGGTGCTGTGAAAACTAAAGTAAATAGAATTACCATTGAAACCAAGAAGGTTACGAGCGTGGTGTGTGTCTCACACTCGCAATCAACCACTACCACATGGGTAAGTGTTAAATTATGTTTACCGTACGGTAGTTTGCGGTGTATTTGTTTGTTAAAATAGGCTACAAATACTTTTTAAGTGCAGAAATAAACGCTCGAATGAGGTCTCGGAACGGATTAAATCACTTTTACATTCATTCTTATGGGGAAAATTAGTTTGAACGTACGAGCAAATGGACCTACGAGCAATTTTCAAGAACGAATTATGCTCGTCCAACGGGGTTTTACTGTACTATACAATTACAGTTTCCCTATGTTGGAATTTGAAGGCCTAGCCTCAACATGTTGCAGCACTACATCACCTGTGTATGATTCATGAAGTTATGGTTGGACAAGTTTTATGGAAGAGCTCAAGTGGCCAGTACAAAGTGCAGACTTCAGCCTCGCTGCACCCTTTTTTTGCCAATACAGTGTACTAGCATGTAAAACACTATTAGGATGCACAACTACCTGCCCATGCAGCTCCAAGCACTTTAGACTAAAAGTGATACATTCGAGTTGTCATTCCTGTTCATTAATCTTGAATTGGAAGTTGCTTACAATATTCCGCCCCACTGAGATGTCTACTAATCATCATGAGAAGACATGCATCCAGGTGCAAACAATGGACATATTGTTTAATAAGTGTTGCAGTGTGTTGTCTAAGCAATAACCCACCTACTTACTCCCCCATTCATTCCCACAGATACACAGCTTCTCTTCATAAGAAATATGCTTCATGGAAAACCCACAAATCAAACAATAACTGACCTGTTGTCGGTTGTTGGGTGTATAGGGTAGGAGAGTGGACACATGAAACATTAGTTCAAAGTCCTTGTAAGTAGTGTAGAGTGAGTGGGTTCCTGTAGAGTCCGCTGTATCAGAGAAAGAACCATGAGCCACAGACATACAGACGCAGCACACCACCAATATGCTTAAAACAGATGTGATCCATCTACAGCCATTTATTAACCCCAAGCAAAGGAAACCATGATTTTAGGTGATTTTACATACAGTTAAACTACACATAACTCAATATACCACTACCAAATAACATACAAGAAAACATAAATGAGACAGGTGTATATGTAGGTATATAAATATATGCTTAATAAACATACTCTTATTATCTAGCTGTGCCTTGTACTTATTAAAGCCCTTTAGTCGCACTCTCCGTCCAAGCAGGTCCAAGAATTCATCCAGTGCAGGCCCAGCACTCTCATTATTGTACATCTCTTCCTCTGTGCTCTGACCTGCCTTACAGTACAATACACCCACCTTGTGCTGGAAACTTAGCTGAAAAACACAGAGGCATTTTGACATCTTGATTAGCCAATATTCTGTAATATTACAGTAACAAAACTAAACCCACAATGGATGTAAAAATTCCACATCCCCCTGTTAAATGAGCAAAAATAGCGAAATGGTTTTGGTGAAAATATACAAAAAATAAACCAAATAAATAATTCCAGAATGATAATTCATGTCATTTTACACCCTGAATTCTAAAATACAATATAAAATTCTGATTGCATGAAAATAAAAAAGTACGATAAAATTGTACATGCCCTTTAAAAATTGGTTGATGTGGCCATGTTTACAGTGCCATCACCCAGATGTCCCTTTAGAAACTTACCAGGAAGGATGCCAAGACACCTAACATTATTAAAATTTAAGGACCTGCTGCTAAATCTGACAGGTACTGATTACTCTCTCTGCATGTGACATGTGCTCAACTAAATGACCCCAAACCTGGTGGCAGCGACAATCATTAGGGCTGCCTTTCTTTATCCAAAACTGTAACAAAGTAAAGGGAATTTTAATTAGCTACAAATTACAGTCCATTTCAGTGTAAAATCTTCAGGTGTCTGCAATTAAGCGAAGTTGGAGCTGTTACTTTTCGGCAAATCTAGAAAAAAGTATTAGTTGAGGAGTGTGCACACATGCAAACAAACTAGGTTATTGCAAGTGTTTATTTCTCCGCTTCTCCCTAAAAATGTTCTGATCTGTTAAAGTTTTATATCCTATTAATTTCCACTATTGATTGACTACTGAAGAACTAATGCTGAGTATAAACAACACCCATTTGGCCAGGGCTTTTACTTACTATTATTCTTAGGAAAATAACTAAATTATCTTATTAAATATTTTATTATTTAATTTAAATAGGAATTAATGTCTTATCATACTGTCCTGCAATATCTGCATTTTCTCTTTCAGTCAACAAATAAAATGCTAAGGATTACAAATCAACCAAACATCAGCATATTCAGCAAAACTGAACAGTACTTATTAAGAGAAAAAGAAAAAATAAACTTACACCAAGGTCCAAATAGATGAAATGATAATATGTAATGGTCCCTTCTTTGTATGTATGTGTGAAAGTACACATCATGATGGGTGATGAAGTGCATAAATCACTCACCCCCTGCTCATCCAGCTTGAGAAGCTGCTCAGGGACTTTGGGGGAGTTGAGAGCTAGTCGGAGACACTGAATGTTGAGCTCAGGAACTACATATTCCAGCACCTCCTTTAGGGGGAGGCCACGGGCTGTGCCATGCCTTGCTGTAGAAGGCACCGCGTCTTCCATAATTGCTCCTCGAAGAGTTGTCAGCTAACAGGCGAGAGAATAAATATAGAAGTAAGCTATGGAGTAAATAAAAAAAATTAATATCAAATATAATTTTTTTTTAGCATTTATGATAAGAAGTAAGTAACTAAATGACCAGTGGACTATTTAGCACTATTAATAAGGGTACTTTAATTTTAGAAATGAGTTCATTAGAGGGACAGCGCATGTTGGACGTTTTGGAGACAAGGTGAGGGAGGCAAGATTGAGATGGTTTGGACATGTGCAGAGGAGGGACATGAGTTATATTGGTAGGAGAATGCTAAGGATGGAGCCACCAGGAAGGAGGAAAAGAGGAAGGCCAAGGAGGAGGTTCATGGATGTGGTGAGGGAAGACATGCAGGTAGTTGGTGTGAAAGAGGCAGATGTAGAGGACAGGGGGGGTATGGAGACGGATGATCCGCTGTGGCGACCCCTAATGGGAGCAGCCGAAAGAAGAAGAAGAAGAAGGGTACTTTAATGAATAACCATATTCAACTTTTTATGGTCATGTGAAAAAGAAAGTACACCCTGTTTGAATTTAAAAATCATCTGGCGCTTAGCAGGCCTTCATTTTAAATACAACCTTAGATGAACAACACATGACAATTACATTACGTTTACGCCATTTGGGAGACGCTTTTATCCAGAGCGACTAACATTGACCTCATTTATACAACTGAGTTGCTATGGGGTTAAGGGCCTTGCTCAGGGGCCCTGGAGTAGCAGCTTGGTGTGGTTGGGATTTAAAATTATGGCCTTGATTTCCGAAGTCCAATGCCTTAACCAATAAGCTACCACCTCCCCCACATGACATTTTACACCATTTACTGCTTCCACAGGAATTAAGAGGCCAAGTAGCATCCAGGTGCTCTTATTTAAATGCCCTTGATTGATTGATTGATCATTCACAAGATTAAACTTCTCTCTAAGAGTTTCATCAGTTTGCTGGTCTGGAACATTCAGGTGTGTAACACAACTCTAAGGAGGAAAGATATCAGCAATCGTCTTAGAAAGCGATTGTTGCTGCTCATCAATCTGGGAAGAGTTATAAAGCCATTTCAAAACAATTTTAAGTTATTGCTGCTTAAGGTTCTACAACCTATTAAATAATATGTACATACTTTTCCACACATAAATCCTTTTTAGGTTAATTCTTTTGTATAAAAAATGATGACAGTGTACAACCCGAATTCCAGAAATGTTGGGACGTTTTTTACATTTGAATAAAATGAAACCTAAAAGACTTTCAAATCGCATGAGCCAATATTTTATTTAAAATAGAACAGAGAACATAAAAAATGTTTAAACTGAGAAATTTAACACTTTTATGCACAAAATGAGCTCATTTCAAATTTGATGTCTGCTAATTTTTTTAATATTCTGCTGGAAAAATAACTAATCAAGTAATTGACATCAGGTCTGTAACATGATTACCGTAATTTCCATACTATAAAGCGCACCCATATATAAGCCGCACCCACTGAATTTGACAAAGATTTTTATTTTTAACATAAATAAGCCGCACCTGTCTATAAGCCGCAGGTGTCTACACTGAAACTAATGAACTTTAAACAGACTTTAATGAAAGACACTAAATGCAATACGTTGCGCTTCTATTAGGAGCATAGCGGTATTTTGGGAATAGCATGCCACTGCATTTCCTGGTATTACTGCGTGTGTGGAGACCGAGGATTATGTCCTTTTTATTTTCTGATGCTCATTTCTAAGTTTCTTTGACTAACACATAACGCTGTTGCCAAGAAAAATAAGCACGCGTTTTGGAAACCTGTCTGTGCTTATATGATTTCTGTTGCAACTGGAGTTTTAGTGAGCTATCCCTTCACCCAGACTCAACACGTTACAACGGCTTGTATCTAAACCAGACATGGGCAAACTACGGCCCGCGGGCCACACACGGCCCGTTGGGTTTATTAATCCGGCCCGCCGAACGTGACCAAATTCTATTAAAATAGGTACGGGTAAACATTGTTCAACTGAACTTTTCCCTGTAATGCCCACGTTTCCCCGAAAGATGTCGCACTTCAGCTCAATTGACTTTGTTCGCGTGCAATACTCTCTTCTTCTCTTAAGAGAGCTTAATCTGATACTCTTTAAAAACTGCGACAGTTTTTGACAAACACCTCGGATCTATCCTGAGAATTGCCACAACAAAACTTACTCGAGACTTTGATGAACTGGCAAAATAAGGAGTTCAACAACACTGTTCCTACTGAAACTGAACTTGAGTTTTTCTGCTGTGTTTATTGATGCACTGGCAAAAAAAAAAGATCAACAAATTGTTGATCTTTTGGCACTTGATGAAACTGAATTTGCCAAATCTCTAATGTTAGAACCCATTGTGGCCCGTGAGTCAAAAAGTTTGCCCATCCCTGATCTAAACAGTAGCCTACCAAGTAAGTCATTGTTCACTGTCTTCCTCCTTCCTTTCACAACTACAGTGGTACCTTGACCTACGAGTGCATTAATGTACGAGTTTTCCGAGGTACGAGCGGTCACTCTGTGTTTTTTTTTGCTTTGTTACGCAAGCAAAAAAATTGAGGTACGAGCTCGAGACGCCGCTGCTAGATGGCGAAGCGAAGCCAGAAAGCGAAGATTGTGACGAAAATTAAGATAAGCATAGAAGAAAAAGTACAAATTTTAAAGTTTAGGGATATGTAGTGTACAGGAGTGATAGTAAAAAACGAGTTTTCCCTCCGCCTCCGCTTATCGCCTCTACCCCCCCTCCACACACACACACACACACACACACACACCCACACACCATTTTCGTTAGCTCAAGTCGTCTCATCTCCAAGGATAATACACTGAATAAAACCTTATATCTTTACATACTCTTTCTATTATGTTTTTATACAAGATTTGTTATTTAGAAATTTATTTTCCAATTTAATAACATGAATCATAAAAACGGGGTGTCATTTTGAGGGTTGGAACGGATTAATGCCATTTTAAGTATTTTCAATATGGAAAACTGATTTGATGTGCGAGCAAATTGAGATACGAGCTCGTCCACGGAACGAATTAAACTCGTAGGTCAAGGTACCACTGTATTTCTCTGGGGAGTTTATCTTTTGTCATCGTCGTGCGCCACCGATGGAAGTTTTTTCTCCCGAAGCCGTGCAGCTCAGAACACAGGTGAGGTGCGTTTTTTCGTTTCCGTTCGGCAATTTCATTGGTCTAATGTTATGTCGCTCAGTTTTTTGGCTTGAAGTTTGTGAAACCGGGAAAAACCCAGGAAAAATCTATAAATTAGCCGCTTCGTTGTTTAAGCCGCGGGGTTCAAAACGTGGGAAAAAGTAGCGGCTTATAGTCCGAAAAATACGGTAGCTATAAAAGGTTTATCTTAGAGAGGCAGAGTCTCTCAGAAGTAAAGATGGGCAGAGGCTCTCCAATCTGTGAACGAGTGCATAAAAAGATTGTGGAATACTTAAAAACCAATGTTCCTCAACGTCAAATTGCAAAGGCTTTGCAAATCTCATCATCTACAATACATAACATCATCAAAAGATTCAGAGAGACTGGAGAAATCTGGGTGCATAAGGGACAAGACCGAAGACCTTTGTTGGATGCCCGTGGTCTTCGGGCTCTCAGACGACACTGCATCACTCATCGGCATGATTGTGTCACTGACATTACTGAATGGGTCCAGGAACCTCAATGCCCAGATGTCTTCAAACTGTTTTGAAAAGAAGAGGAGATGCTACACCATAGTAAAGATGCCCCTGTGCTAATTTATTTTTAGACCTGTAGCAGGCATCAAATTTGAAATGAGCTCATTTTGTGCAAAAAAAAGTATAACATTTCTCAGTTTAAACATTTAAGTTCTCTATGTTCTATTGTGAATAAAATATGGCTCATGTGATTTGAAAGTCTTTAGTTTTAATTTTATTCAAATGTAAAAAAGTCCCGACATTTTCTGGAATTCAGCTTGTAATATGTCATGTGGTGGTGTTTATCTGAGGTTGTATTTACCCAATTCTAAGACCTTATAAGGACAAGATGATTTTATTATGTCTTGGTACACGAAACCATAGGTTTCAAAGAGGGTGTACTGTCATTTTCCCCAATTGTATTAATTAATATTCAGTTTAGGTTTTCTTCATCAAATGTATTTAAAAGCAATAATTTGTCTAAAAGAAAAAACATAATACAAAAAAATAGTAAGTTCATCTTATATGTTTACATTTTAAACTGCATCCCTAAAAAAACCTGCTAAAATTGCATTTAAAATGGAGGTAGACAAACCCAAATAGGCAAATAGAAAAATAGAAAAAAATAAAATAAAATAAAAAAAATGTGTGGGTCAAAAAACAGACTAAACCCTGAGTAATACTTCACAAACATACAACAGATACACAACATACAGTGGGGCAAAAAAATATTTAGTCAGCCACCAATTGTGCAAGTTCTCCCACTTAAAAAGATGAGAGAGGCCTGTAATTTTCAGCATAGGTACACTTCAACTATGAGCGACAAAATGAGAAAAAAAAAATCCTGAAAATCACATTGTCTGATTTTTAAAGAATTTATTTGCAAATTATGGTTATTGACTGTAAAGGAAAGAATGAATGGGGCCATGTATCCTGAGATTTTGAGTGAAAACCATCAGCAAGGGCATTGAAGATGAAACATGGCTGGGTCTTTCAGCATGACAATGATCCCAAACACACCGCCTGGGCAACGAAGGAGTGGCTTCATAAGAAGCATTTCAAGGTCCTGGAGTGGCCTAGCCAGTCTCCAGATCTCAACCCCATAGAAAATCTTTGGAGGGAGTTGAAAAGTCGTGTTGCCCAGCGACAGCCCCAAAACATCACTGCTCTAGAGGAGATCTGCATGGAGGAATGGGCCAAACTACCAGCAACAGTGTGTAAAAACCCTGTGGAGACTTACAGAAAACATTAGATCTCTGTCATTGCCAACAAAGGGTATATAACAAAGTACTGAGATTAACTTTTGTTACTGACCAAATACTTATTTTGCACCATAATTTGCAAATAAATTCTTTAAAAATCAGACAATGTGATTTTCTGGATTTTTTTTTTTTTCATTTTGTCTCTCATAGTTGAAGTGTACCTATGATGGAAATTACAGGCCTCTCTCATCTTTTTAAGTGGGAGAACTTGCACAATTGGTGGCTGACTACATACTTTTTTGCCCCACTGTATCTTGTTCTTCTTCTTTCAGCTGCTCCCATTAGGGGCCGCCACAGCGGATCATCCAACTCTCTAAAACACAACTCTATCTAAACAAACTAATTGGGCATGCCAGCATGTGCAGTTACCTGCTTAGAATACATAACAGGTTAATGTCTGGGGAGATGATAGTTATTTTTCTTGTGCAAGCTCTGCCTTTAATGAAGTTCTAGGGGTATCACCAAATGAAGATCAGCCTTGCCATATACATATGATAATTTATGGGTGACTGGTTTTACCATGATTATACATTATCTATACAACATTAATGTCAGTATGATGTGTTGCAATGGCAGCTAACAGTGTACTAAAATTAGTGGCCATTTGCTCAAGTGCAAATGCTTTATTTGCACAGAAATTCGAACATGAACATAAACATGAAACATAATTTCACGAAAACTTCAGTAACAAAACTACCATTTATAAACTTTATAAAGTAAACAAGTGAAATGTGTTGACTAGTGAGGAGAGTGTGTTGAGAAGGTGGAGGGAGTATTTTGAGCAGCTGATGAATGAGGAAAATCAAAGAGAGAGAAGGTTGGATGGTGTGGAGATGGTGAAGCAGGAAGTGGATAGGATTAGTAAGGAGGAAGTGAGAGCAGCGATTAAGAGGATGAAGAGTGGAAAGTCGGTTGGACCAGATGACATACCGGTAGAAGCATGGAGATGTTTAGGAGAGATGGCAGTGGAGTTTTTAACCAGATTGTTTAACAAGATTCTAGAAGGTGAGAGGATGCCTGAGGAATGGAGAAGGAGTGTGCTGGTACCGATCTTTAAGCATAAGGGAGATGTGCAGACCTGCAGTAACTACAGGGGAATTAAGTTGATCAGTCACACCATGAAGTTATGGGAAAGAGTAGTGGAAGCCAGGCTGAGAGAAGAGGTGACCATCTGTGAGCAACAGTATGGTTTCCTGCCGAGGAAGAGCACCACAGACGCATTATTTGCTTTGAGAATGTTGATGGAGTAGTATAGAAAAGGACAGAGGGAATTGCATTGTGTATTTGTGGATTTAGAGAAAGCGTACGACAGGGTGCCAAGAGAGGGGTTGTGGTATTGTATGAGGAAGTCAGGTGTGTCAGAGAAGTATGTGAGGGTGGTGCAGGACATGTATGAGGACAGTGTGACAGCAGTGAAGTGTGCAGTAGGAACGACAGATTGGTTCAAGGTGAAGGTTGGACTGCATCAAGGATCGGCCCTGAGCCCTTTCCTGTTTGCAGTGGTGATGGACAGGTTGACGGACGAGGTCAGACAGGAGTCTCCCTGGACTATGATGTTTGCGGATGATATTGTTATTTGTGGTGAGAGTAGTGAGCAGGTTGGGAAGAGCCTGGAGAGGTGGAGGTATGCACTGGAGAGAAGGGGAATGAAAGTCAGTAGAAGTAAGACAGAGTACATGTGTGTGAATGAGAGGGAGGGCAGTGGAGTGGTGCGGTTGCAGGGAGAAGAGGTGGTGAAGGTGGAGGAGTTCAGGTACCTGGGGTCAACAGTGCAAAGTAATGGAGAGTGTGTTAGGGAAGTAAAGAAAAGAGTGCAGGCAGGGTGGAGTGGGTGGAGAAGAGTGACAGGAGTGATTTGTGATAGTAGAGTATCTGCAAGAATGAAAGGGAAAGTTTATAGGACTGTGGTGAGACCTGCGATGTTGTATGGATTAGAGACAGTGGCATTGAGTAGAAGACAGGAGGTGGAGCTGGAGGTAGCAGAGCTGAAGATGTTAAGGTTTTCGTTGGGAGTGACGAGGATGGACAGGATTAGAAATGAGTTCATTAGAGGGACAGCGCATGTTGGACGTTTTGGTGACAAGGTGAGGGAGGCGAGATTGAGATGGTTTGGACATGTGCAGAGGAGGGACATGAGTTATATTGGTAGAAGAATGCTGAGGATGGAGCCACCAGGTAGGAGGAAAAGAGGAAGACCAAGGAGGAGGTTCATGGATGTGGTGAGGGAAGACATGCAGGTAGTTGGTGTGAAAGAGGCAGATGTAGAGGACAGGGTGGTATGGAGACGGATGATCCGCTGTGGCGACCCCTAATGGGAGCAGCCGAAAGAAGAAGAAGAAGATAAAGTAAACAAGTAGACTTAAATTTAATATGTGCACAAGAATGGCCTCATGTCACCACCCGTTATCCCTTAAAATCTCACATGCTTATATCATGCAATGACAAAGTACACAGTCTGGCCAAAAAAGGTCACCACTGGGTTTAACTTCACAAATAGGTAAGCGCTCCACTGGATAATTAATGCAAAAAAGGCTTCAGTTTGCCAGGAAACATAAAGATTGAACTCTGGAGCAATAGAAAAGGTCATGTGGTCTTATGAAATTGACCCTGTTCCAGAGTGATGAGCACATCAGGGTAAGAAGAGAGGCAGATGAAGTGCACCTATCATGCCTAGTGCCTACGGTATGAGGCTGTGGAGTAGTGCAGTCGCCGCAGTTAGTCGGGTACAGCAATTGCTGACAGCAGACTACCTGAGTACACTGAATGACCAGGTTTTTCCAACAATTAATTTTTTTCAATGTTGCCATGTTTCAAGATGTCAAGATTCATCAAGCTCAAATTGGGAAATAGTGGTTCAGGGAGAATAAGACAACATTTTCACACATGGTTTGGCCACCACAGGGTCCATTCTTTAACCCAAGGAGAATCTTTGGGATGTGCTGTGGAAGACTTCTCCGGTCATCAACATAAGATATTGGCTAGAAATTAACTCTTGATGGAAATAAATTTTGTGAACTTATAATTGAACTAATTAAAATATTGCCATGGCAATTACGTGCTATAATCAAAGCAAAGATCCATCCTATTAAATATTAGTGTATGTTTATTAGAAGATTGCTCCTACCAAGTTGAAGCCTATTTTTTTCTTTTTTACCACTCCATACAAGATAGCACTGAGTGATGAATTACAATAAAGGACATGAAAAAAAATGAGATGAAGCTTTTTCGCAGTAACAGTGTATGGATTAGAGTAATAAGGAAATTATTATTCAACTGTAAGTTGCTGGAGTGCAAAATGATAGCAACAGAACAACACCATCACCACAGGCCTACAAGGGAGAAAACACAATTTGCTAATCTAATGTACATCCCATGTATATATTAAGTGGACTTTGTTTTTTTGTGCTTTTTACTTGTCACATGACCATATAGGTAGCAAACAGGCTCTCTTTGCCATAAGCCATAAGCTGTACAGCAAATGTCTCGGCTCACTGAAGATTAATGTGACACTTATGATAGAAAAGATGTAATAATACTTTTTTCATAATATTTTAAAGAGGATGAACATTTTTTGGGTACAGTGTAGATCCCTATCTACAACAAAATGAGATTTGTTATCTCATTTAATGTACTATTCAGCTATCCTGGAATCTTGCCAGATTCTGTTAGCCTACAAAATATGTTTCTGGCATAAAAGTGAGTCAAAATAACTTGAATCAGTGTCAGGAACGAGCTTTGCACTGTACAAATGCATGCATGAATGCAAGGGTTTCCCAATCTTTCCTCTAATCTTCTAAATCTTTCTACCAAAATTATGTATGGCTTAATGAAAAATGTACACTTACCCACATTGATAAACGAGGCCAAACATTCCCCACAGTGTCTGATGAGGTGTGTCACACGAACTTACTTTATTTGCGACATTTACATCTAGAAACTGATTTATTTTTATGTAACCTTTACATAAGCAGAGCAAAGAGTTTGCAGCCTGAAACACCTTGTTAATAAGAGTGATCGGAGAAGAATAGTCATGTTCTGAATGAAAGGAAGTCAAACAAAAACCCTTTACAGCCATGGTCAGCTGAAAAGAGTCTTATAATGTACATCAGACTCTGAGGTATATGGGCTACAACAGACCACAACAGTGTCCAAAATGTTAACGTCCCACTCTTTATGCTTTGGGGAATCCTAGCATATTACCATGGGAAAAACTAAGTGCTCTTGAAAAAACTTATCTAGCAATCATTTAAGCGAAATACGTCCATGGAGACATTTTACAATCAATAAGAGAATCTTAAAATAAATTCTGAAAGCCACAGGCAACCATGTGAATGTTTAGAGTGCAAGTGTAATGTAATCCTCCTTTTTCTTGCTTGTTAGAACTCTATCAGCAGCATTATGTAATTGAACTCTTTGCTAGAGCAGATAAAAATGAATTAGTCTAATCTTGATGGGACAAAAACATGCACAGGTTTCTTACTGTCTGCAGTAGAGAGAAATGTCCCAGATCTTAGATACTGTGAATGAGAAAGTAGGTTGTTTTGCCGAGGTTGGAATATAGAGAAAAGCAAAGCCCAATGGATCGATCTATGTGGCACAAC
Organism: Silurus glanis; assembly: GCA_014706435.1. Lineage (NCBI taxonomy): Eukaryota > Metazoa > Chordata > Actinopteri > Siluriformes > Siluridae > Silurus > Silurus glanis. The sequence goes on along the minus strand of JAAIIK010000049.1, from coordinate 4,436,521 downwards.
ACAGGTCTCTGCATGATGATTAGAGGTACAAGTAAACAGTGAAACATAATAGACTTAGTAATGGGCTTAGAATTTCTCTAAACCGGCTCCTTAGTGACACAACAGAAAAGTGTTTTTAGATCTCAAATGTTTTTATTTTGTTACTGCCTTTCGTTTTTCCCCGCATCTGTACTTGAGTATTTTCATTTTGATAAACATTAACACATAAATACCTTACTTTTTATTTCTACTACTTTTTAGAAAAACATGCTGTTCCTCATCATGTGAATACAAGCACATGATAACATGTAATGAAACCACAACAGTAGCCCCCTGGTTCTCAATGAAGTTTCTGCATAGTAAAAGTACTCTCACTGACTGTGCATAACAAACCACTCTACTTAAGATGCACAAAATAATAGAATATTGAATTGCACAAATGATTAAAATATAGTTCAATCAAAGTAGTCAGTACTTTTATATCTAGAAGCTGATTTATTTGTATGCAGCCTTCACATAAGCAGAGCAAAGAGTCTGCAGGCCAAAACACCTTGTTGATGACAGCAATCAGAGAAGAATAACTATGCTCTGGTCATTCGGATGCACAGCATATCAAACCTTGAGCGTACACTCAAGTAGTGTAGAAGTACACTTACATTTTTCTCAAGTAGAAATGAAAAAGATTTACTGGATTAATATTTAAGCAGAGTATTTGTACTCTTTGTTATAGTACACAAATGTGTACTTGGATAAAGTCTGAAAGCAAAATTGGTGATTCAACAGTGGCCTACTTTTGCTCCGTTTACAAACACAGAAAAATTAAACAATCACAGGCATTTGTGAGCTCACACATACAGAAGTGCATGGACAGTGATTTCCTATGAGTGTAATATGTTGCACCAAAAAATGTAAGCAATAATCAGAAGTTCAAATTGATGCAATCAGCTGGTTTCATGTGTCTCACAAGAGGCATCTTGCTCTCATTGGTTGGTAGCAGTGGTGTGAGAAATGCTGGGTGAGAATGAACCATGATTAATTTAGTGAGAGTACCAAAGAAAAATCACCCAAAAAGATTAAAAAATTTGTTATTTTGTTTTTCTGTGATGCAACGGCCTCAATACATTTGTAATCTCGATTCATGCCCTTAATAGTGCATTGCCTATTGAAAGGATCCTAAACAGCAAAAACAAAGGACATATTTAATATGTTGGTCATAAAAAGAAATGGCCCCCTCTCGCAGAAGCAGTGGAGCAGTGTTAATTACAACTTATTAGCGCTTGGTCACAGTCACATCGTTGTGTAAACAAAGGGTAAATTATTCAAGTCAACTGATCACAGAATTGCACCCTTTCAGCAAGGACTAGATAAACAAAATAAAGATGAAAACCAACATGATAAAAATTCAAAGATGAACATAAGCATAATAATAATTAATCTATATATAAATAATAAAGAAATCTTATGAATAATCCTATCAGACTTGGTTAAAAAAAGAAAAATAGTAACCAAAAAAAAAAAAAAGAAGAAGAATCCTAACAGACTTAAGATACATTGACATGATACACAAGTCAACTTATCATAAGACAAATAGTCAACAAACTTTGTTTGCTCATTTCCAATTGGAGGAGGCAAGCATAGCCTGCCCATTGGACATGAAAGATTATGATTTATGGTCAGCTTTTTAGTTTTTACTCTCACTTCAAGACGTTTTCTTCTGTAATAAAGTATGTTACGGATTTTGGGGAAGTTGTTCCACTTATCCTCAAGAAGTGCAAGCCAGCTCAAAATTCCCCACAACAAAATTTGGCAAGGCAGGCAGGAAGGCAATTACCCTGAGGGGTGGAACTGCCCAGGCAGAGGAAGACTGCTGGTCACTATGGGAAAAATAGTAGGCAGAGGTGGTTTAATCAAATTCTTCATTACTCTAGTAGTAATTCCCCTGCACAGTACACACTCTACTACAGCACAATGATGCCCTCCTGGAGAATAAGCAATAATCTGATTTTAATAAAAGACAAAGGTGAGCAGATGGCAATGTAAAATAAACACATTGTATGTAGCCAGAGGTGAGGAAAAAACAGCCTGACTGCTTGAGTGGGTGGAGGTGGTTTTAATTCAAGATATTCATCTAAACTTTCTACTCCAGTAAAGATAAACTACTGGACAAGGGTCAGCTCTTCTGCATGGTCTGCACAGTACTAACACTAGTATAACTCTAGCAAGCTCTACCGAGCCTCTTGGAGGATAATCACTGCTGGCCTTGTACAGTTCAAAATCAAGGCCTTGTACAGATTTTGCCACAGGTGGCACAACCACTCAGAGTAATAGGCAAAATTTGATGCCTCTAATATTTAAACCAGATGTTTGTGCTGCAGTAAATATTCTTAGAGAACGGGAGATAATAGGGGGAGAAAGAGAAGATAGATGAGTGGGCATTTTTCATTATGTGTGGGTTTATAGATTGTTTATCTGCCCTCAGTATTTTGGCATTTTTATTTGAGTGGATTAATGAACTTGTATTATTAGAAATAAAATGTTAGCATTTTTCATTATGTTACGTAAAGTTGTATAATCGGTACAAGTTGGATCTTTTATTCTACAGATTAGTCCATCGAATAATCTCTTCTCTCTTAAAATGAACAAGTAATTTGTTTCCTTTTTAGAAAAACTTGAATTTTTATTGCTGAAATTGCTGTGAAAACTAAACCTTTTTAATGCATTTAATTGACATATCACATCAAATGCAAATACTAATAGATAAATAAAAAATAAATAAATAAACAAAAATCTATTTTCAATTACTTAAAAAAAAAAAAAAGATAAACGCACTGTATGGTGTTTTCTTTGTTTCAGTTTGAAATTATCCCAAACTTTGGAAACTTTCTGTTGTACTGTTGGCTTGAATCTTCTCCTCTCCTCTCGCTGTTTTCCTTTCATTTCTCTAATTTTCATTCTGTAGAATCTTCTGTGTTTACCTGTCCAGTTAACCCTGTGTACGCACAATGTGGAAACTTGTAGCTTTGTGACAATGTAAATTAAACTGTATAATCAGCATATTGTTGCTTGTTGAATATCTAAATGTTTTTGAATGCAGGTAGTCCCAGAGTTACAACAGTTCGACTTACAATTTGTCAATTTTATAATGACAATATCAATACGACAAAATAAAAATATGTTTCACAGGGCAGGAAAATATATTAGCGACACCCATGCGCTTATCCGCCCAATGCCACATACATATTTACTGTACATATAATAAATACTATAGTTTATGTGTATAGATGTCTGGCATTTGAGGACTAGAGGTTGACCAATTAATCAGGCCAATTTTTCTTTTTTTGCCATTTTTAAATTAATCAGCATTGTCCCATCTGTGGTCTGCAGCAGCCAGAAGTTGAATTTCATGTCCTCTCTGATCAGTCCCCCAGTCTGAAACAATGTACATGACATTATATATACACATATGTGTACTGTCTTAGTGCTACCTATTTTTCAATTCACTGCCCTTTATGTCTTCTGGTTGTAAGGATGGTGATCTAAACAAATTATAAATCATGATAAATCAGCCAACCTGAAATCAGTGAGTCAGCAGAGCCTTGTTCCTTCAAATAATTCAGCCAATTCATTCAAAAATGAAAATTACCAGTTTGTTCATGGCCAGTTTGTACATTTCATACCTTCTTTTCTTCTTGTTGAATAAGGAATACTTGCATCTGAACTGAATAAATGAATTTTTAATTATTGCAGACACTGAATAGGGACAATGATCCATAGGGACACTAGAAAATTGACATCTGAATGACTAATAAAGAAAAAAATTAAGGCGTTTGAACAGCTAAATCCAAGTCCAGACTTCAGCTCAACTGAGTTGCTGTGGCAAGTTCCTTAGGGAGCTGTGTATAAACATGTATAATCCTCAAACATCAATGAACTGACGCAAGTTCTTATCATTTGTTCGCAATCCAGCCATAAATATTTCATTGGTTAAATTTGATGCTGCTTTTAGAGAGAGAGAGACTGAGAATAACATTTGAAGAGAGACTGAGAATAACATTTGAAGAGAGACTGAGAATAACATTTGGGGAGAGACACTAAGAATAACATATGGG
>JAAIIK010000049.1:4413246-4430559 GCA_014706435.1 Silurus glanis | reverse complement strand
ACTGTGTTTCCCACGGACCAAAATTACTGACACACTGCCCGCTAAACTCTGGAAGCTAAACTCGTGTAGAAGATTCAGGCCAAAGAAAACACAAGAAAAGTTTGGGGTCATTTCAAACTAAAACATAAAGAAAGCCCCCTACAATGCAGTTACCTTTTTTTTTTAAAAAAGTAATTTCAAATTGATTTTTATAAAAAAAAACTTTATTTCGGCTTCTCCCATTAGGGGTCGCCACAGCGGATCATCCGCATGTTTGATTTGGCACGTTTTTATGCTCGATGCCCTTCCTAACGCAACCCTCCCCATTTATCCGGGCTTGGGACCGGCACTAAGGCTTGTGCAACCCTAATGGCTGGGGTTGGTTCCCTGACCGGGGATCGAACCCGGGCCGCAGCGGTGAGAGCGCCGCATCCTAACCACTAGACCACATTTTTTATTTATATACATTCCATTCAAAAAAGGCCCACAGTAGCTGCATAGAGTATTTAGTGGAGCACGTTTATAGCTTTTCTATATAGACAAGAAAACCACATCACGATACTGTGCGAGGATTAATAAATAAATACATGAGTGAGAATAATTATAAGTTTCATTTAACGAATAGTTTCCCATAACCTGCTGTACACGGCCACTGTGGAGGGACTTTTTGTAAGCACTGTTTTGATGTATTTCGTTGTAATATGGCAATTAAATCACTAAATGCGTTTAGTTTCCACCAATATTCTTCAATTTCAGCAATACAATTTTTAATTTTTCTAAAAATAAAAAAAAGAAAAACAAACAGCTTGTTCATTTTAAGAGACCCTTCTTATTTTTTCTCTCTTATTTAGTGTTGCTCTTTAATAAAGAAAAAGTACTTCTTATCCGATCACTCGATTAATCTTTCGAATACTCGATTACTAAAATAATTGATAGCAGCAGCCCTACACTAAAGTATTTGCATTACAGACGAAAGATAAATGGGAATACATATATACAGTATATAAAGAGATATATAAGTATAAAACGTAAAACCAGATGTGTACAGAGGGTGTGATGTGGAAGTGCAGTAGAGTGTTTCATGTGTGAACATTATAAACACAAACAGACTTAAGGAGAATTAAAGTGACAGTGCAGAGCAAACATCTCCGAAGTGAACAATGTAATCAGTATAACAGCAGAAAGTGTAGGACAGCAATGCAAAGCTTAAAAGGAAAAATATATTCAAAAGATGATAGCAAAAAATGAATATCACTGATATATTTATATCACTACAGCAAGCACTAAATATATTTGTAATCTTCTTTGCTATAGTATCCATAACAACCAATGTAAGTTATTAAGTTATAAGTTATTGCCATATTACTTATTGTGGGAGACTAAAGCTATTAAAAGCGATCCTCTCAATCAGCTGGTCCACCAAACAGGAGTTTCACTGTTGTTGTAATTGCCCACTGGTTACAAGAACTGGCTCCTGGAGATAAGCTAACTGAACCAGCATCGGGCATGGATAAATCAGAAAAGAATGCTTACATGGGAAATAAAATTGCATTGAGGCATGATGATGTTTATACAGTCAACCCACAGACAACAACTCATAGATTTATAAGTTGTGTTACCTGACTGGTCCTGAAGACTATACGGTAATTGTATGGCGACCAGTCCTTCTCCTTCATTTCTTCAAGCTTTTCTCGTCGCACACTGAGGGCCACAGGACCCAGGTTCTCGTCCATGCCGAAGTAGTTCTGATGTTCTGAAATAAGCGCAACAGAGAAGATCATAGTGGAGAAGTAAATTCATGACAATAAAGATAGGCACTGTTTCATATATTGAAAATCAAAATCAAAGTCATTTTAAATCATTTTAAATCAAATCACTTTGTCACTTCACCATAACTACAAGTGTGCAGCTGGTGAAAATCTTGGATGCCCTCTGTGCAACTGCATTGTGTGAAATTCAACACCTATACTGTATTAAAACACTATGTAGCACTCAAAACACAGTGCATATTAGGGTTGTTGCTATTGATTATTTTAGTAATCGAGTATTCTACGGATTATTCAGATTAATCGAGTAGAAGAAGTACTTTTTCTTTATTAAAGAGCAGCACTAAAAATGTACAAGAGAAAATAACACAGGTCTCTTAAAATGAACAAGTAATTTGTTTAATTTTTTAGAAAAATTTACATTTTATTGCTGAAATTGCATAAAACAATATCTGTGAAAACTAAACCTATTTGCCATATTACATCAAAATGCAAATACAAATATATAAATCATAAATCATAAATAAAAACAAACATTTATTTCAGATTACTTTAAAACAAGTAAATGCACTGTATGGTGTATTCTTTATGTTTTAGTTTGAAATTATCCCAAAATGTGGAAAATTTCTGTCGTTTTCTTTGGCCTGAGTCCTATAGAACCAAAAAAGATTGGCTAATTCCGACTTTTTTCTCTCAATTCCTAGTTAATTTCTTATAAACATCTCGCCTCTTGCTGTTTTCTCCTTGTTCCTCCATTTTTTCATTATGCAGCCGGTCAGAGCGTCAGTAATAATGGTCCGGGAGGAAACACAATGCTCCGTGTGTAGTTAAATGGACTAAACAAAGCATAGAGGCAAATCATTTGCTTTTGTGATTTTTAGTTTTTAAATTACTTAAGTAACTCGAGGAATGGTTTCAGCCCTAGTGCACATATACAAGTGCGCTGTGGTGGTACACTGTCAGCAATTAATTATCACTGTTGAAATGTTAATGTAAATGATAAAGTGCAGTGCATGGAAGGGAGAGTGGGACACCTAGAAGGACTTCTGAGAACTGAGAAGGAGCTGAAGAGTTTGATTTTCTTTTTTTTTTTTTTTTAACCTTTTACTCCAGTAGAATAATGGAAAACCGAGCAGTTACTCTTTGTATGCCCTAACAATGCTCTGATGATGATCTTCATATACGGCCATTAGATACTAAAGTCAAGTCAAAAAGTCTAGACGTGTACATTGCCAATGTTTATAATTTGTCTGCAAAACAAACATTGTGTGTTTAATGGACAAAACATCCCATATATGGAAATTTTAAATTCAGTGATGCCTAAGACTAAGTTTTTATAAGAAGAAGAAAAATAGTTTGGAACAAACTAGCTGGTCATCTGGCCAAATCAAGCAATGAAGGCAGAAGAACCTTGTTATAGGAGATGACCAAGAACCTGAGGATCACACTGATCAAGTGTCAAAGATTGTGTATGGAGATTCCCATTTCCATATCGGAACTTGCATCAATCACTGCAACACTTCACTAATTTGAGCTTCAATCAATCAATCAATCAATCAATCAATCAAGCTTTATTTGTATAGCGCCTTACAGCAACCAAAAGGAGCACAAGGCACTTTCCAGTAAAAAGTAAAAATAACACATTAGACAATAAAAATATAAGAAATACGAAAATGTAAAAATATAAGAACACAAAATATAAGTTAAATAGCAGCTTAATCACAGAGTTGTCAGATGGAAGACTCTCCTCAGCGTAAGGCATGTGTTTTGCCAATTTCAAGCATGTGATCAGCTTGAGAGTGTGGCCAACTCTAGAAAGAGTCCTGCTTGTTCTCAACTTTTCATCTGAAAATAATGGAGGCCACTGGACACTTTAAAACTTTCAATAGAGCAGAAAAAGTTTTTAGACTTCCCCAAATATGTGCCTCAACACAAAAACTTTGACCTCTGCAGACAGTTTAAACTCCATTTGAAGTGAAAAATATATTAAATGATCCACAGTTTATGCAAATCAAACATAACAAGATAAACATATATGACAGTAAAGGGTATGAACACTTAGGACAATGTGAAATTACAGTTTAAGAGTAATTAAAATGTATAATGTATAAACAGGACTGAAAGGGTCTAAAAACTCCTCAGAAACCTTTATTGTATTTAATGTTATGCATGAATAGCATAAATGCCATTTATGCGATTAAGGCAAGAAATTAAATTGATCATTATGAAGGGCCAGCCTTTTCTGGACTTTTCCATACTTAATAATTCTGTGCATCTTGGGAGGTGCATAAGGTACCCATTAGCATATATAACTATAATAATTGTAATAATAAACAAGCAGTGCTTGGTTTCCTAATAATTTAAAGTAGAACAGAATTAAATAGAAATAAATGATCTAGGGTTCCAAACCAGAGATTAGGGCTGCACACACCAGTGTATAAATAAATTCCATACCAGATCGATCGAGGGCCAGATTACCAACGACCGCCACAGGTATTGTTCGCCAACGGGATACCAGTGGAAATTTGGCTACTATTGGCCAAAGGACAAGAAAGAGAGGAGGACGATGTCTACAGAGACGTTAGCTGATATTATGGAGAGGAGAAAGGTAGATATGTTGTGTGTTCAGGAGACCAAGTGGAAAGGGAGTAAGGCCAGAAACATTGGAGGTGGGTTTAAACTGTTCTATTATGGTGTGGATGGAAAGAGAAATGGTGTAGGGGTGATCCTGAAGGAAGAGTACAGTAAGAGTGTAGTGGAGGTGAAGAGAGTTTCTGATAGGATGATGAACGTGAAGCTGGAAGTTGAAGGGGTGATGATAAATGCCATCAGTGCTTATGCTCCACAAGGAGATTGTTGAGAGAGAAGGTTGGGTAAGGTGGAGATGGTGAAGCAGGAAGTGGATAGGATTAGTAAGGAGGAAGTGAAAGCAGTGATTAATAGGATGAAGAGTGGAAAGTCGGTTGGCCCAGATGACATACCAGTAGAAGCATGGAGATGTTTAGGAGAGATGGCAGTGGAGTTTTTAACAAGATTGTTTAACAAGATTTTGGAAGGTGAGAGGATGCCTGAGGAATGGAGAAGGAGTGTGCTGGTACTGGTTTTTAAGAATAAGGGAGATGTGCAGACCTGCAGGGAGCAGGTTGAGAAGAGCCTGGAGAGGTGAAGTCAAGTCAAAAAGCTTTTACCGTCATTTCAACTATATATCTGATGCAGTACACAGTGAAATAAGACAACGTTTCCCAGGACCCTGGTGCTACATAAACCATTGAGCTATATCACACACCACAGACCTACATAAGTTTCACATAAAGTGCATCGTGTGCAACCGAATGCAAACAGTGCAAGACAAAAGACATTGCAAACAGACAGCACAAGACACACAATAGCGCCACCAGTAAACCTACTGTATGTTATACAGTACAATGTGCAAAAGAGAGCTGTATACATGAGTGTACTTGTAAATAGGTGAAGGTACGTGCTGGAGAGAAGGGGAATTAAAGTCAGTAGGAGTAAGACACAGTACATGTGTGTGAATGAGAGGGAGGGCAGTGGAGTGGTGCGGTTGCAGGAAGAAGAGGTGGTGAAGGTGGATGAATGGGGGTCAATAGTGCAAAGTAATGAAGAGTGTGTTAGAGAAGTGAAGACAAGAGTGCAGGCAGGGTGGAGTGGGTGGAGAAGAGTGACAGGAGTGATTTGTGATAGAAGGGTATCTGCAAGAGTGAAAGGGAAAGTTTATAGGACTGTGGTGAGACCTGCGATGTTGTATGGTTTAGAGACAGTGGCGTTGAGTAAAAGACAGGAGGTGGAGCTGGAGGTAGCAGAGCTGAAGATGTTGGCAGAGCTGAAGATGTTGAGATTTTTATTGGGAGTGACGAGGATTGACAGAATTAGAAAAAATAGTTTATTAGAGGGACAGCACATGTAGGACGTTTAGGAGAAAAGGTGAGGGAGGTGTTATTGAAATGGTTTGGACATGTGCAGAGGAGGGACATGGGGTATATGGGTAGGAGAATGACCAAGGAGAAGATTTATGGATGTGGTGAGGGAAGACATTCAGGTAGTTGGTTTGTAAGAGGCAGATGTAGAGGACAGAATAGTATGGAGACGGATGATACGCTGTGGCGACCCATAACAGGAGTAGCCGTAAGAAGAAGAATGGTCTAGGGTTCCAAATAGATAAGGTTCACCACTGGCCTAAGCAATCAATGACAGTACTAAGCTATTTAAATGTACAGTGCTGGTAGACCACCAAAATCTGATAGAGTGTACAAATGTTCAAATGCTATGTGGTGCAGTTTCCACATGTCTTCCACATGCTCTGCAATTCCCCACTAAAGTTTCCTGATCCAAACTGTCTATACTGCCAAACCCTGAGCTAGCAAACCATTCACATGAATACAGTGTTACAGGCATGCAGACATTTGAGAAGCCATCCATCACTTGAGGGTGAGACATTTATTGCTCACATTAACAAACCATACAAATATGAGGGTTAAGAGGGCCAGCTACTTTCAAGATAAATGCTCCACATGTCCTCCTAAAAACTACAGTGGTGTAGGACAATGTCAGACCTCAGCAGTTTCTTATACTGTCTCCTTTACAGAAATATACAAATTTAGTAATATAGTCCTGCTAGTTCCAGAAATATTCTGTCTGTTGTGAAGTAAAACTTTTGTTTTACTGTCACCAATCTGTTTGCTTGTGTTAAACAGATAAAATCTCTTATGAGATGGTCCCCATGGTATTTGAAGCTGCTCTTTCTGGCAACTTGATCATTGGGGAACTTTAATTCCTCACCCGCTTCCCCCTAATCAATAGTTTCTTTAGTCTCCATTAACTCCAGGGAAAGAGTCTTCTTGTGCCACCATGTGGAGAGGACATCTGTTCTCTAAATAAGCCTTCTGGTCATTGTTATTGATTAGGCTGACCACCATGTGTCATCAACTAACTTTACTAACATGTAAGTGATGTGTTTAGCGGTGCAGTTATTGGTGTAAATGGAGTACAGCAGAAGGCTGAGGGCACAGCCCTGAGGAGGCTCCAATGCTGAGAGTGAGCATGGAGGAGGTGTGGTTTTCAATTCCGATTCAGCTACAGGTCCTAGAACTTTTTTACAGAGATGTGAGGATATGAGGGTGTAAAAAGGCAGAGCTGGTTTTAAAAAATAAATAAATAAATAAATAAATAAATAAATAAATAAATAAATAAATAAAAATAAAAAAAGCATCCACACATTTTCCTTGAACCAGTGGGGAAGAGAAGTGTGAAGGTGTGGTGGTTGGCATCATCAGATGGCTGATGACCAGTTTTCAAAGCACTTCATCACTGTGGATTTGAGTGCTACAAGATGGTAGTCACTCATTGAGGATGAATGGGGTGTTTTGGGGAGAGGAATAATAGTGGAGGACTTAAAACATGAGGGAACAACACATTGGTTAAGGAAGAGGTTAAAATGGTGGTGAAAACTGGTATTAACTGGTTAGCACCGACTTTCAGGACACATTCTAAATTGCTGTTCCTGGAGTTAACTTTATATTTTTCTTTTTTGAACTTACAAAACTTACTCTCCATTCTGACCTCATGGTTAATATTCTTTTTCCTTTTCTGCTTTTTTCGCTGGTCTGTGCTTGAGGTGGTAATCTTAAACTGTGAAAAGAACAGGTCACAGCTGCTAACAATGCAGGGCTTCAGGGTTGTAAGCCTCTGTGTATTTCTTCATGTTGCCAGTTTAAAGCCCTGCATTGTAAGAAGCTGTACGCACATACAGAGCTTCCTCATGGATCAATCCACCAATGGCTTCTGACAGGGGAAAATGTTTTTTCATGTGGGATCATGTGGGAATGGTCTCTCTTATCAGATGCTCTGTATAGCCAAGCACCGCTGCTGATGCAATCAGAGATGCTCCAGATATGTGCATCTTGTCACATGGTTTATGCTTGGTAATCCCAGTGCTGCACCTCCCACATCATGAACGTAATTCCATGAGCAGGTGGGTGCTCTCTGAACTCTACCATCTGTAGCTGATGCGCACCACTACCCCGAATTTTTCTCAAGTTGGAGCATTGGTGTGCAATGTGCCTTGGCTTGTTCCCAGTTCCTCACACCGGATTTTCCTGGTCATCACGGTTCTCTAAGGCAGTGGTCCCCAACCCTCGGGCCGCGGACCGGCACTGGTCCGTGGGTCAATTGGTACCGGGCCTCACAAAAAGAATACATAACTTACATTATTTCCGTTTTATTTATTATCTGATTCTGAACGATGTTTTATTTTTGAAAATTACCGGGATTTTCTCCGATATCTTTTGATGCATGTCATGATGCCTCGGTCACATGACTTACCAACATCCGCTACCTTCTTAAAGGGGCTGCTCTGGCCGCTAACACATAATGCATTATGTGTTAGCCCCAAGCTAGCAAAATCAACAAAAAACAACACAGTGGATTCACGAGTATTATTATATTTAGAAAATACCAATTTTTATGCCGGTCGTATCATTTTATTTTGTTGTATTTATCCGTCACTCCTTAAAAGGTTGGTCCGTGAAAATATTGTCCGACATTAAACCGGTCCGTGGCGCAAAAAGGGTTGGGGACCACTGCTCTAAGGAAAGCAAGTCCATTGTTTACATGACACAGAGTGACCCCCAAAGGCCAGTTAGGGTCGAGCAGAAAACGTAAAGTATAGATTAAGTAAAGTATATTCAAATTTAAGTTGAATTAGGTTTGTTGAACTTATATGTGGTTATTATTAGGACTGCTGCTGTCCATTATTTGGGGAATTAAGTATTCTAATGATTATTCCATCGATTAATCGAGCAATCGGATAAGAAGTACTTTTTCAAATCGAGCAATACTAAATAAGAGAGAGAAAATAAGATGGGTCTCAAAATGAACAAGTACCGTATTTTCCGGACTATAAGCCGCTACTTTTTTCCCAGGCATTGAACCCCGCGGCTTAAACAACGAAGCGGCTAATTTATGGATTTTTCCTGGGTTTTCACAAGCTTTAAAGCCAAAAAACTGAGCCCCATAACATTAGACCAATGAAATTGCGGAACGGGTTCAGGTGAACCAATGAAACTCAAGAATATCAGTGAAAACTAAACCCATATAGTGAATTTAACCTTTTACTATATTACATAAAAAATACAAATACAGTGCATTCAAAAAGTCCCTCCATTGTGGCCGTGTAGAGCAGGTTTAAAACACGCCGGATATAAATACAAAACTGAAATCAATTTCGAACTCTTTAAAACGGTAACCGCACTGAACAGTGCTCTCTTTATGTTTTAGTCTGAAATGACCCCTTGGCCTGAATCTTCTCCTCGCCCCTCGCTGTTTTCTCCCCTGTTCTTCCATTTTTCATTCTGCAGTGTCTTTTGTGTTCCCTGTTCAGAGCACTCCAGAGTTTAGCAGGTGGTGTGTCAGTAATAATGGTCCGTGGGAAACATTGTGCTCTATGTTTAGTTAAATAGACTAAACTAAGCATCGAGGCAAACTAATTAGACAATTATTAGAATTTTATTATTACAAAGCTAATTTTTTTTAATCGAATTAGAAATCATTACAGTCCTAGTTATTATTAAGCCGGATATTGTTAAATGTTTATTATTAAGCATAATGCAAACAATAATGTAGAAAACAATGTATAAAATAATTGCAAGCACTAATGTAGGCACTAAGAGGAGTTGTGAGCATTAATGTAGGCAGGCCTTCCTTAGTCATGCCATCTTAAACAGACATATTTGCCATGGCACAATGGTGTGATCATATTGGTACATAAAATGTACGTTTTGTACTCATAAAGCAAACTAAAGGTGATAAACACATTATATGGGTTGAAGCCATAGCTGATAGGGATAATTGGTGCCATGTAATATTTACACTGTTTTTTATAAGGTAAATAACATCCTGAGAAGTACAAAGGAACAAATGTCCTTTCATCAAGTGATACGATTGATGCTATTTTAGAGAAACGCTCATGCAAGACACATGCACAGATAAAAAAGAAAAAATCTTTTCAAATGATAAGTGATACATGGGGGTTACTGATGCATGTAGGTTGAACAATCCAAGCAAATGGGATAATATTTTGTCTCTAATTTTGCCCGTCCAGACTCAGAGGAAACATGTCGAATATGACATGATTGCAACTGACTAGTCTGTGTTTTGGGAGAGCTGACCAAACAGGGTACCGTCTAAGCCAAGAACCAACCTTTGTCAAACACATGGATTTACAGCCTTAGCCAAGACCAGATGGCTCTGTAATGTGTCCTTGAGAGCATACAGATAACACCACAGGAAAACACCTTCTCCCCCTTTATTCTGGCATTCCACAAAATTTCAGCATTATGCAAAAAGAAAATTAAATGCTTTGCTCAGCCCATTAAGGACGTATTGAATAATTTGGGGTTGCAACGTTTTACTTTAGTGCGCTTTCTTAATTTTCATTCTCCCTGTGCCACATTTAGAGACATTTAACTCACATTGTTGTTTGCCATATTGAGTCCAACCGAGAGCCTGTCTGACCAACCACTGCGGGAGAGACCGTGCTAATCAAGACCTTCAGACGTTCTTGCCCCTGAATAGCTAGATGAGACTGACTTGCAGCTAAGAAGCCCCTTGTGATCATCAAGTGCTCTCCTGCAACCTGTACCTGACACTTCTCCGATTTTCCTTTATTCCATTGACCACTCTCCATTGACTGATTCCACTCAAGAACAGATCACACTGCTGACAAAACAATATTTTTAGAGAACCCCTATCAGAATGACAAACACAACAGAGGGAATCCCTGATCATTACAGCCAGATTCTAAGTAAACTGGTGCAGTTATAAACGGCTTAAAGCCCTTCTAAACAAAGTTAGACTTTTTGTTGATAGTTCGATCTTAGCTCAAAATGCTAAAACTGAAAATTCTCAGAAAACCTACGTGTTCATGTTTATGCAAGAACTGACTGCTCACTTCCTGCCTGCTATATCTTATAACTTGACAGAGCCGGTGTATTCAGTTAATAAATGTTATTCAACTCACATGTCCGTGTTTTTAATGTTATGGTGTATACACACACCACACACCCACACCACACACGCACACAAACACATTTATTGCCAATTTCAAACGATTTAAGGGTAGTGGATTGGTCTTCATGTAAGCTCCAGCCTTTCTCAGTCGTATGTGGTTCATCCTCAAACTGTTGCGAAAAAGCTGGAGGCACACACTTGTATAGGACATCTGTACATCTCTGGTTGCAGTAGTATTGATACTTAACTAAAACCCTTGTGGCTGAATGAGCACAAATCTCCACAACCACATTCCAAAATCTAGTGGAACATCTTCCCGAAAGAGTGAAAGTTATTATAACACCAACCTTTTAACGGAATGTTCAAAAAGCATATACAAATCTTAAGGTCTGGTGTCTACAAACATTTGTCTAATTGTGTAGTTTGTAGGGTGATAACTGAATCTACATTACATGGAATTTAGTTTCTATTCTAATATACTGTAATACAGTGACAATAACACTGACTTTGTTAATGTGCTAATATTTATGGATCTAAATGATGCCACGTTAGGACTCCTCTGGATTTCAGATATGGCTCCTCGATTAATTTAGTATCGGCAGTGCAACACAAGTCCTAGTTGTCTGCTTATTAATAACTGTGAGTGCAGAGAGGCTAAAGTTGTGGACTCTTTCTGTCTTTGATACAATGTGTTAATCCCTTTGAATCCAAATATTATCCAGCATTCTATGGACTTTGCATGGGAGTCATTAGCTGCAAATAGAAATGTGAGTCAAATGTCTCTAAATGTGGCAAAGGGAGAATGAAATGTAAGAAAGTGGGCTAAGCAAAGCATATCATTATTTTACATACACTTAAAGGTATACCATGTACCCAAATGCAGGTAGCATCAAAAGCTAGCTGAAGTAGCCAAAATGGATAGAACAGTAACACTCTGGAGCCACCAAACTTTAAAGACTAGAGCCATGCATTGTGCTTCCCAGTGGGAAGTATTTTTGTAATCTTTGTAAATACCACAGAATGTCAGATCTTTAATTAACAAAAACTACATTAAAGCAACCAATTAATTCTTCTTTATCAATGCAGGTCACCAAAGAAAAAACAGACAGCGTATTAAATGTTAAATATTGTGAAGGTTGATTCCAAAGCATTTCAGAAGGATATATGGAATAAAGTAAATAAATTGAAACCATTTTTTCACATTGCAAAACGAAATTTTATCCCTTGAAATTTTCTTGAAAAAACATCTATTAATAATACTTTTTGAAAACACGTAAAGATTTTTTTTTTTTTTTTTACATATATTGCAGCTACATAAGGTAGTATGTTGCAAGTCTTTCAATGAAAATCCAGTGACAGAATGTCAATAAGAACTTTTCCCAGAATAATGAGTTAGCCAATGATATTTGAGATTACAGCCAGGTCTGGTTCGACCCACCTACAAACTTCATGTACCTGGGTGATAATGACCTTTTTATATGCATGCTCTAATAATATATCATGCTTTAGTTTAAAAAGTCAGATCCCTTAAACAAAATATACTCATTTCACAGGTTCCTGCCACATTTTACTAAATATAATTATTATTATATTTTAAATACTATTATTTAGCTGAACAACATTCATGCTACTTAACTTAGCCAACCTTATAGCCAAACCAATAGGTCATACAATGTTTTCTGATGGATAAATTTGTGTCTTTAATCCATAACTTGGCATGGTTGAGATTTCCTAAATACTACATACAGTAATTGTTTTCCAGAGGATAAAAACAGGAAACAAACTAAGAACTTAAGACAAATCAAGTAATCCTAAGTCTAAGGCTAATTCTATAATATCATTTCCCAGAAACCTTAAGGAAAAATGAAGATGAATGAATAATAGTCCTTCACCCAGTCTTGGCTTGTTATTGTACAGAATCCCCTCTAATTAGCACTGCATCGTGCATTTCCAATCCCAGTTTTTAATAACAACAACAATAATAATAATAATAATTATTATTATACCCAATTAATAATAATTAGAGCAAACAATGCTTACCTTTTCCATAGAAGTATTTATGGTAATAGTATGCGCCTAAGTCAATGTGCTCAATGATGTATCGCTTCACTTTTTCACGATGGACTGGCTGGTTTTCCCGAGGTACCTCCAGGACAGAAACACCAGCATTCGTGCAGTGAGAGCTTAACGAGGACTCAAAGGAGCAGCCTTCTCCTCCACTGTAGTTGGTACTGTTGGCTCTGGACAGAGAAATCCTTCTTTCACCTTCACCACCAATCTCATTCCGGAAATGTGAGCAGCTTAGCACTAGGTCATTGCTCTTTCCATCCCCCTCATCTGTGTCAAGATTCTGTTTAGGGTTCAACTCTTCACTCCCCAAAGGAGATTCAAACAGTGGTGCAGTTCCACTAGTATTTCCATATACTGGACCACTACATGGGACTTGATACTGTGAAGCTGCTGAGGCACCAGTAGTAGTGTTCTTCCTATGAACAAGGCTGACTTGATTTGCCACAGCATCACTAACATTAAAGAGTGCACTCTGCACATCATAGTGAGAAAAGCATTTCGGGACACCAAGAGCTTGACGGTCGTCTTGTTCTATTGAGACCCTAAAACTTTCATGCTCACTTTTAATAGTTCTTAACTTTCGGAAGAGAGATGTTTCTGATGACTCTGACTTGAGCCGGTGCACAAAGGATTTGTCTCTTTCTTGACTAAAGAGAAGGGAACTGCTTACGTAATCATAGCCTGAGATACAAATAATCTCTCCACGTGCTATCTGAGCTGCTGTTTGCAAGCTAGGTGAGAGAGCACTGTTGTATCGCATCTCTGGGAAACTAGTTGAGTGCGTATTCAAATGACCCAATTTATCTACTCTGTAACCCTTTAACAGTGCAAGGACTCCATCCCCACTTAGACCCTGTTGGTCAATAGAGGATGTGCTGCCATACTCCCGGTGCAATGAGGCACCTGTGTTTGGATTGACAGCTTTTTGATGCTTTATGTCCTCAGCATCTATATCACTGATAGTCACATCACTGTTACTTCGTTGTCGAATAGGATGAAGTCCCTTTAAAGTGGACTGACTCAAAAGGTCACTCAGTGAATATTCTGTCTCAGAATGATCAAAGTCTAAGGGCGCTTCATTCACATCAGTGATCTCTCTGCTTTGGTCTGGCTGTCCATTTTGAAAGGCCATAATAACTCTTTCATAGTTTGAGCCGCATCGATTTTCCCACCCTTCATTTTTGGGTGGCCAGTCTGATATCCGAGCACGCACCCCCATTTTAGGCACGGCAAATGTGCCATTAAATTTGCATTGTAGGCTGGTAGTTGGAATTTCTTTGTTTCCATTTAATGACTTGAGTTTCCTGTTGAACAGCTCCTCTGAAGACTGCATGACTTTATAGGAGACCTGAAGGCCTCCAGTCACTGCAGCCTAGAGAACTGTCTTGTCAATGCCAGGTTGTATGCTGAAGATGAAACCCTGTTTGCAAATGTTCGAGAAAGCAGGAACGCAAGTACCCTGTTAATTACATTGCACTAAAACAAAACAAGACTGCTTCCTGCTTCTTTAAAGATGGGAAAATAAGCTTAAATAAGGCAAATGGCCATAGTCCATATTTCCTTAGGATTGGCTTGGTCAGTGACAGACAAAAAAGAATTTGGGTAGTAAGACTGGCTGATGAGCAAAATGAGGTTTAGACAGGGAGTGATCTTTGTAGTGCACTGGAAGATCGGAATCTGCAACAAAACAAACACAAACAAAGATAGACAATGCATTAATATTAAGAAAATCTGCAGAGATCTAGAAACATTTATAAAGACAATTTCTATAAAAGATTAGCAGTTAAGATGTAATGTATGTTGCTATACGGATCTATACAATATCTTGAAACACAGAACTCTTACCAAAGAGTTTTCCAATCTAAGCCACAATGTTTATTGCGGGTTTTCATTCCAATAAACCATAAATCATCAATTCAAATAGTTTTTTAAAACAGACTATCAGGTGTGTCTTCTGCCTGACTGGAATACAAACCTGCTACTACATCAGCCCTTTCTGCATAAGCTTGTACATCACTGACTTAACAATTTATATAATTCATAAAAAAAATTATATTGTCAAATAATGCACAAAACAGTATATGCAAAGGTAAGCATTAACAGTAAATAAAGGGGAATGCATTATCAATGTTTTTTCTGAACCACTCACAGAAACTCTTTCCTGAACTGCCACTGACAAAACAGCAATATGTGATTATTTCTTAATTGATTATAAGTGTCTGTCCTATCACCATGGTGACAACATTAAACTGATCTATTTACAGGTTTAAAAGTGGAATAGTGAAACCCACTAGCCATGCTGTATCATTGTTATGAGGCTCTGATTGAATTTATGCACTAAAGCTATTTTACTATACAATTCTTTGTAAGAATAAGATTTCAGATAATGTGATTTAAAAGTTATTATTAGGTCAATTTTGGAACTTATCTCAGTCTAAAAGGTTTTTTCTTTCTATCCAAAGCTAAAACCATTTCACTGTTAATTGATTCTAATGCATCACTGCTATTGTCAAACATCCAAGTGTGAAGTTTACATTTGTAGCCACTTCATCATTTATGGACAGATTGATTATAAAGCATGATCGCCTGATTCCTACAAAGACTTGCAGTATTAAATAAGAAATTAGTTCTTTTTTTAATTACCAGCAATGTGCATATTATAAGGCTCATGCTAATTAATGTAATTTTTTTCTAACAGGATGTTTATATTAAGCCGGTTAAACACAACAGAGTAGACAGAAGTTGTATTTAAATTACTCGGAGGTACAAAGGAGTCAAATAACATTATGTATTTTCCTCTCTCAGGAACCCAGCCATTAGGGAGGCACAAGATAGTGCACTCTTAGTGCCGGTCCCAAGCCCGGATAAATGGGGAGGGTTGCGTTAGGAAGGGCATCCAGCGTAAAACATGTGCCAAATCGAATATGCGGGTCACGAATAAGAATTTCATACCGGATCGGTCGAGGCCCGGGTTAACAACGACCGCCACAGGTATCGTTAGCAAACAGGGTACCGGTGGAAATTGGGCTACTGTTGGCCGAAGGAGGAGAAGGAGAGGAGGAAGACATCTACAGAGGCGACAGGGAAAGGAGAAGTGTAGGAGAGTGGAGGTTCGGGTTGGTACTTTAAATGTTGGCACTATGACTGGTAAAGGGAGAGAGGTAGCTGATATGATGGAGAGGAGAAAGGTAGATATGTTGTGTGTTCAGGAGACCAAGTGGAAAGGGAGTAAGGCCAGAAACATTGGAGGTGGGTTTAAACTGTTCTATCATGGTGTGGATGGAAAGAGAAATGGTGTAGGGGTGATTCTGAAGGAAGAGTACAGTAAGAGTGTAGTGGAGGTGAAGAGAGTTTCTGATAGGGTGATGATCGTGAAGGTGGAAGTTGAAGGGATGATGATAAATGTCATCAGTGCCTATGCTCCACAAGTCGGCTGTGAGATGGAGGAGAAGGAAAGATTCTGGAGTGAATTAGATGAAGTGGTAGATGGTGTACCTAGAAATGAACGATTGGTGATTGGGGCAGACTTTAATGGACATGTAGGTGAGGGGAACAGAGGTGATGAGGAGGTTATGGGTAGGTATGGCCTAAAGGAGAGAAATGTGGAAGGGCAGATGGTGGTAGATTTTGCTAAAAGGATGGAAATGGCAGTGGTGAATACGTATTTTAAGAAGAAGGAGCATAGGGTGACCTATAAGAGTGGAGGAAGGTGCACACAGGTGGACTATGTTCTATGTAGGAGATGCAACCTGAAGAAGATTGGAGACTGTAAGGTGTTGGCAGGGGACAGTGTAGCTAGACAGCATCGGATGGTGGTCTGTAGGATGGTTTTGGAGGTGAAAAAGAAGAGAAGGAGAGTGAGGACTGAAAGAAGAATAAGATGGTGGAAACTGAAGGAGGAAGAGTGTAGTGTGAGGTTCAGGGAAGAGGTCAGACAGAGGCTCGGTGGTGGTGGAGAGGTGCTGGATGATTGGGAAACTACTGCAGGAGTGATGAGGGAGGCAGCTAGAAAAGTACTTGGTGTGACATCTGGAAATAGAAAGGAAGAGAAAGAGACGTGGTGGTGGAATGAGGAAGTGCAGGAGAGCATAAGGGGAAAGAGGTTAACAAAACAGAAGTGGGATCGACAGGGTGATGAGAAAAGTAGGCAGGAGTACAAGGAGATGCGGCAGCAGGTAAAGAGGGCTGTGGCGAAAGCCAAGGAAAAGGCATATGAGGAGCTGTATGAGAGGTTGAACACTAAGGAAGGAGAAAAGGATTTGTACCGATTGGCCAGGCAGAGAGATCGAGCTGGGAAGGATGTGTTGCAAGTTAGAGCAATAAAGGATGGAGATGGAAATGTGTTGACTAGTGAGGAGAGTGTGTTGAGAAGATGGAGGGAGTATTTTGAGCAGCTGATGAACGAGGAAAATGAGAGAGAGAGAAGGTTGGATGATGTGGAGTTAGTAAAGCAGGAAGTGGATAGGATTAG
>JAAIIK010000049.1:4366233-4389475 GCA_014706435.1 Silurus glanis | reverse complement strand
CACACACACACACACACACACACACACACACACACACACACACACACCGAGGATGTACTCCCCTGTCCCGCGACTCTTATTTAAAGCTGCGGAAGATCCTCTATGACTTAAAACTTGAATCGCTACACTACTAATGAAATTATATAATTGATAGTAATTATAAAATTTGCATCCACTTATAAATAAAAAGAAACTACTGATTTCCCAAAATGTAGTTGATTAAAAAGTAAGATATTTGTAGTACTTAAAGTTAAAATTACCCCGAACGGAAATATGTACTTAAGTAAAGAACAGTAACGATTTACATTCACTTCATTACTGTCCACCACTGAGGGCTACAAAACTAGCGCACACACTACAGCACCAGTGACTATTAACAAACAAACGTTCATGTCGCAATGCATGCTGGGTAACATAGTAGTACAAAACTCCCAGCATGCATTGCGGTATGAAAAAATTATGCAGCTAAATGTTATATTTTCTTTAACTGCTTTTATTTTGGTGTTTTTTGGTTTTGTTGTGACATTTCAGTAGATATTTCTGTGATGTTCAGAGTTTATCTGGTTTTTGTTTTCCATTTTTGATTGTCACTGATTGTTGATGTCTGTGTGTTAAAGTTCTGCCATAGTTTAAAGCTTTTATTTGTGCATGGTGTATGCAGGGCTATTTAAAGTTAATTGTTGAAATATCAGTGGTGTAATTTAAGTATTTTAGTAATATATCACACGTTTAATAAGAGAGTAAACATTGAGTGAGATCAGTAAGCTATATTAACTCAGGATGGATTTGACATCACCAACAAATAGCCAACTGCCGTATTTTCCGGACAATAAGCCGCTACTTTTTTCCCGCGCTTGGAACCCCGCGGCTTAAACAATGAAGCGGCTTATTTATGGATTTTTCCTGGGTTTTTCCCGGTTTCACAAACTTCAACCCAAAAAACTGAGCCCCGTAACATTAGACCAATGAAATTGCCGAACGGGTTAAAGTGAACCAATGACACTCTTTATATCAAATCAGATGCGCTCCCTCTGAATCGGGCCGCACCACATCATAAATATGGACGAGGTTCCTCTGACGTTTGACCTGCCGCTCACTCGGACTGTCAACAGGAAATGCAAATCATTCGTCATGCTGAAAACAACCGGGCATGAAAAAACGCACTTCACCTGTGTTCTGAGCTGCACGGCATCGGGAGAAAAGCTTCACCGATGGTGATTTTTAAACGCATGACGATGCCAAAAGATAAACTCTCGAGAGAAATTGTTGTGAAAGGAAGGAGGAAGACAGTGAACAATGACTTTCTTGTCTAACAGGCACTGTCTTTCATTAAACCCTGTGTAAAGTTCATTAGTTTCAGTGTAGAGACTGCGGCTTATTTATGTTCAAAATAAAAATCTTTGTCAAATTCAGTGGGTGCGGCTTATATTTGGGTGCGCTTAATAATCCGGAAATTACGGTACATCTGACCAGAGTTTCTTTCTTTTTCGCTATTAAAGCAATGTTTATTAAACACAACTAATTTTAAAATGTCAGCGTTCACAAATCTAACTACAGCAAACACCGATCACCATTATGGTGACTTTAAATTAAAGCACAACACCTAAAACCTCACTAAGAAATAGTGACACTGTTTAGTAATGAGTGAAGATGATAATCCTGTTTTGGGGGTTGTTTCATCATTCTCTGCTGAGATCATGAGAGATTTAATGTGTTTTTAGTTGATTTCATCTATAGCTTTGGCTGTAAGTTGTGTTTCTCTCCTCTTGTTTCTTTTTCCTTCAGGGATTCTGCTTGTTCACAGGTGTTCATCACTAACGCTCAATTCTCATTAGTCACTTCATTATCTCATTTACTTCATCACTGCTTCAACACTGTAGTGCTCTTTCAAAACTGTGGATTTTGCTGTGGGTTAAACGTGTAAAAAAAAAAATAAAAAAAATACTGTACAAATTACGGATGAAAACTATAAAAACATTATCTTACTGGCAACCCTGCTGCCAGTAGTTTACCCTAAAATCAAGAAAAAAGCAGCAGAATACTGTAAAACCTAACAATGAAATTCCTGTGTTTTGTGGGTTACCATTTTGCAGGAGAGTAGAGCTTGTGTTTAAGTCAAGGATGAACAGAGAAATATTGATAGCATTCTGCATGTTGCTTTATTTAAGGGAAGAAACTGTGTAGTTACTAATGGAGGAATCTCTTTGCTCATTCCAATTGCACATGAATGTGTACTGCTATTATCTGCAGGAAATTTGACATAATTGAGTAAGCTTTCTTTGTGTACTTAAGTAAAATATTTTATCTGTACCAATATGTTCACATTATTTAAATATTATAAATACTAGTTTAAAAACAAATGGCATTTTGCCGATTTAAGTGCAGTCAGTTACTGCAAATAAAAGGAGTTGACAAGTTTTAATTTAGTGGTATTTTTACAGTAAAATGCTGTAAATGAGATAACGGTAAAGAACTATAAAATTAACAGTAAATTCTGGCAACTGCCGCTGACAGTGTTTTAACGTTAATTTACAGGACATTTTTTAACAGTGTAAATCTTTATCACTAGGGGTGTATAAATGTTCTTTTAGAGGTTCAAACAACAAAGTACAAAAATATACCAATGTTCAGAGGTACATTGCTGAGTTATCAGGATGATCTCAATGATGCCTTTCCAAAAAAAGCTCTTTAAAATTCCCAGAGACAAATGAACTATTATAAGTCTCCTCAAGAAGTATAGACGCTGATGCGCCTTCCTAACCAGAACTTATGTGTGCTGGTGACCCTCTCTACCTCAGTTCCATTGATGTAGACAGGGGAGTGTCCCCTGCTGTTAGATTTCTGTGAGCTCTTTCATCTTCATGGCACTGAGGGCGAAGTTAGTAATCAGTTTAGTGGTTAAACACTGAACTGATGTCAATAAACAGCATTCTGATATATACTGAACAAAATTATAAACGCAAGACTTTTGTTTTTGCCCCCATTTTTTATGAGCTGAACTCAAAGATCTAAGACTTTCTTTGGTTATGCAAACCAACTGTTGCAGCAGCTGTCTAGGTGGTCGTCTCAGACAATCTTGGTGGTGAAGATGCTGGATGTGGAGGTCTTGGGCTGGTGTGGATTGTACTGCCAAATTCTCTGAAATGCCTTTGGAGATGGCTTATGGTGGAGAAATGAACATTAAATTCACGGGCAACAGCTCTGGTGGACATTCCTGCAGTCAGCATGCCAATTGCACACTTTCTCAAAACTTGTGACATCTGTGGCATTGTGTTGTGTGATAAAATTGCACATTTTAGAGTGGACTTTTATTGTTGCCAGCCTAAAGCACACCTGTGCAATAATCATGCTGTCTAATCAGCATCTTGATATGCCACACCTGTGAGGTGGATGGATTATCTCGGCAAGGGAGAAGTGTTTACTAACAGAGATTTAGACAGATTTGTGAACAATATTTGAGAGAAATAGGCCTTTTGTGTACATAGAAAAAGTCTTAGATCTTTGAGTTAAGCTCATGAAAAATGGGGGCAAAAACAAGTATTGCATTTATAATTTTGTTCAGTATATGTTGTTCTTATCCAGGTGGGTGAGGGCTGAATGAACAACCATGGAACCTGCATCCTCTGTCGACCTGTTCGGGCGAAAGGGGATCTGGTGAGTCCAGTGTAGGTGGTATGTTGACCAGCCAGATTAGCCAGATTTAAAAGCATTTAAAACATCAGAGTCCATCCGTGGCTTCTGATTAGGAAAAATGTGTTTGGCAGTAGTGACAATGTCAATGCACATGTTAATATGGTCCACCAGTGTGGTCTGTGAGGCAAACATGTTCCAGTCAGTATCCTAACGCTGTTGCTGTAGAGAAGAAATGTCGCTCTCAGGCCATATCTCACAGCTGGTTTCACACGTTTGAAGAGTGGTGTGTGATTAGTTAGCATTACCAAAAAGAGGTAATCAAACTGACCCAACTGGGGGAGGGGAATAGGTGTATATGCCTCAGCAATGTTTGCATATAACTAATCGATTGTGTTGTCCCCTCTGATAGAACAGGAGACATTCTGATGAAATTTTGGAAATACAGTTTTTAAGTAAAAATGCTTGAAGTCTACAGCAACAATAAAAGCTGCTTCATTGTGGGAAGACTTTTGTTTGCTGATTGATGTATGCAGTTCTTCCATATCTAGCTTAGCATTAGCATCCGGAGGAATGTGCGCTGCAGTCACAGCAAAGGCAGAGAATTCTCTCTGTAAATATAAGGGCCTGCACTTAATCATCATATACTCAAATGAGGAGAGCAATGACTTTGAGTAGCAGTAGAGTCTGTGCTACTGATTTGTAAACATTCAATTCAATTCAATCCATTTTTATTTCTATAGCACTTTTAACAAGGAACATTGTCTCGAAGCAGCTTTACACAGATAATATGGTAAAAAATAATCAATAAGATTATACTTTATAAGTGTAAGTTTGCCCCTAATGAGCAAGATAATGGTGACTGTGGCAAGGAAACAATCCCTGGTATGGCACAAGGAAGAACCCTTGAGAGGAACCAGACTCCAGAGGGAATCCATCCCCATCTGGGTGGCACTAAATATCCATTTATAACAAATAAGCAATGTTGAGGTGTGCAGTGATAGTGATCAGTTGCAAACTGTAGTCCTGAGTCAGTGTAGCAGACTGTTGACATTAACTACAGTCCAAATCCAAATCCTCAAAGCTCCTGTTCTTACTCCATAATTTCATGGATCCCCAGGCTGTTAAGAAGAAACCATCCCCAGCTGCACAGAGTGGCCTTCAATCAAAGAAACTTCATCCAGGGGCAGGCCTGGACGAAGCCAGCAGATCCGAGGAGAGGAGAAAGACAGGAATAAGAGATAGGATAAGGGATAATGGGATAAGAGACGGCCCACCACACCACCGTCACCAAATCTGAGTGAATGTGTGAGAGTGAGAGAACGACAACATACAAATATCCCAATTCACCGAACACTCTATACTAATGATTCCTCCAGATCTGCTCCTTTACCTAAGAAAAATCTACCAGTGAAAGGCTTGAATAAAAAAATATGTTTTCAGCCTCGACTTGAACACAGACTGTGTCTGAGTCCCAAACACTGATTGAAAGGCTGCAAGATCTGCCCCCTGCTGGAGTCTTCATTATTTGAAGTACCAACAAATAGCCTGCACTTTTTGATCTAAGTAGGCATGGTACCGTTAAGTGATTTATACGTCAGTAGTAGTATTTTATAATCAATGCGATATTTAATTGGGAGCCAGTGTAGACTTATTAAAACAGGGTTGATGTGGTCATATTTTCTAGATCTAGTAAGGACTGTTGCTGCTGCATTCTGAACTAATTGAAGCTTATTTATGCACTTTAACACCCAGACAGTAAAGTATTATAGTAGTCTAATCTAGATGTAACAAAAACATGAACTAGTTAAAAAGAAGGCTATCCTGGTAATGTTATTCACATGAAGCTCAAAGGAAAGACTAGAGACAATAATCACAGCAAGGTCTTTGACTGCTGTACACACTGAGACAGAAACACCATCCAGAGATTCTACGTAATCGAAAAGTTTACTTATAGCCACATGTGGTTAGAGTAAAAGTACTTTCATCTTATTCCAGTTGAGCAGAAGGAAGTTATCAAGTATCTACTCTCTAATGTCCTTTACACTCTCCTCAACAATTTTAAGCTGATCCCTCTCATCTGGCTTTGGTGAAATATACAACTGTTTATCATAGCAGCATAGCAATGGAAGCGAATACCATGTTTATGTTTAATTTCACCCAGAGGCAGCATATGAAAAGAGAAAAGCAATGGACCTAAGACAGATCCTTGTGGAACACCAAACTTTACCTCAGAGAGTGTGGAGCACTCACCATTTACATCAACAAACTGATTGCGATCAGTCAAATAATACCTGAGCCAGGAGAAAGCTGTTCCATATATTCCAACAACATTCTCTAGTCTAGCAAGGAGGACAGTATGATCAATGGTGTAAAAAGCTGCACTAAGGTCGAGCACAACAAGTAAGGTGACAAAACCCTGATCAGAGACAATAACAGGTCATTTACCATTTTAACTAGCACTGTCTCTGTGATGATGAGGCCTAAATCCTGACTGATACATTAAAAAAATTGTATTCCTAAGTAGATGTGAGCAAAACTGCTGTCCTACAACCTTTTCTAAAATCTTGGAGATAAAGGGGAGGTTTGATATTGGCCTATAGTTGGACAGCTGACAAGGGTCAAGGTCAGGTTTCTTAATTATGATAACTGCCAGTTTGAAGGATTTAATGGGTAGTTTTACAAATCAGGCTGGTGCAACATTACTCCATAAATGCACAGACATGAACCCTTGCACTTAGCAGAGTCCATTGCTCTTCTTCTTCTTCTTCTTCTTCTTCTTCTTCCATCTTCTCCCATTAGGGGTCGCCACTGCGGATCATCCATCTCCATACCCCGTCCTCTAAATCTGTCTCTTTCAACCTAACTACCTGCATTCCCTCACCACATCCATAAACCGCTTTTGCTCCTTCCTGGTGGCTCCATCCTCAGCATTCTCCTACAGATATACCCAATGTCCCTCCTCTGCACATGTCCAAACCATCTAAATCTCGCCTCCCTCACCTTGTCTCCAAAACGTCCTACATGCGCTGTCCCTCTAATAAACTTATTTCTAATCCTGTCCATCCTCGTCACTCCCAAAGAAAACCTCAACATCTTCAGCTCTGCCACCTTTAGCTTCACCTCCTGTCTTTTACTCAATGCCACTGTCTCTAAACCATACAACATCGCAGGTCTCACCACAGTCCTATACACTTTTCCTTTCACTCTTGCAAATACCCTTCTATCACAAATCACTCCTGCCACTCTTCTCCACCCACTCCACCCTGCCTGCACTCTTTTCTTCACTTCTCTAACACACTCTCCATTGCTTTGCACTGTTGACCCTAGGTACCCGAACTCCTTCACCTTCCCCACCTCCCTGCAACTGCACCCCTCCACTGCCCTCCCTCTCATTCACACACATGTATTCTGTTTTACTCCAAATGACTTTCATTCCCCTTCACTCCAGCACGTAACTCCACCTCTCCAGGCTCATCTCAACCTGCTCTCTACTCTCACTACAAATAACAATATCATCCGCAAACATTATAGTCCATGGAGACTCCTGTCTGACCTCGTCCGTCAACCTGTCCATCACCACTGCAAACAGGAAAGGGCTCAGAGCCGATCCTTGATGCAGTTCAACCTCCACCTTGAACCAGTCTGTTGTTCCTAATGCACACTTTTCTGCTGTCACACTGTCCTCATACATGTCCTGCACCACCCTCACATACTTCTATGACACACCTGACTTCCTTATACAGTACCACAATTCCTCTCTCGGCACCCTGTCGTATACTTAATCTAAATCCACAAACACACAATGCACTTCCTTCTGACCTTCTCTATACTTCTCCATCAAAATTCTCAAAGCAAATAATGCGTTTGTGGTGCTCTTCCTCGGGATAAAACCATACGGTTGCTCACAGATGGTCATCTCTTCTCTCAGCCTGGCTTCCACTACTCTTTCTGATAACTTCATGGTGTGACTGATCAACTTAAATCCCCTGTAGTTACTACAGGATCTCCCTTGTACTTAAAGATCGGTACCAGACACTCCTCCTCCATTCCTCAGGCATCCTCTCACCTTCCAAAATCTTGTTAAACAATCTTGTTAAAAACTCCACTGCCATCTCTCCTAAATCTACATGCTTCTATCGGTCTTACATCTGGTCCAACTGACTTTCCACTCTTCATCCAGCACTAAGAGTGCACTGGCTTGTGCCACCCTAATGGCTGGGTTAGTCCACTTGCATCCAAGATGGCGGCACGGCAGTAGCTCGCAGGGGCCTCTCTGGATCCAAAAATGGTGCTTTCACCATATTTAGCCCGACCTTTCACAATACATGGACACCAGAGTCAGCTGTGTTCATGTGTACGACCACCAGACATTGTTACGGTACAGGCATTGTTAAAGAAATAAGAGATTGGATGACCCAAAACTTTCTACTATTAAATTCTGATAAGACAGAGATTTTGCTTATCGGCCGAAAAACCAGTATACAGCATCTCAACCTGCATTTAGACGGATGTTCTGTAACCACTAGTTCAACGGTAAAAGACTTGGGAGTTATTTTAGACAGCAACTTGTCTTTCAAAAATCATATCAACCAAGTCACAAAAACCTTCTTTCACCTTAGAAATATTTCTAAGCTAAGAAACGTTATCTATATCTGATGCAGAGAAGCTCGTCTATGCGTTCATGACCTCTAGACTATTGTAATGCATTACTAGGTGGATTTCCTGCATCATTAATAAACAAGCTCCAGTTAGTTCAGAATGCGGCAGCAAGAGTTCTTACAAGGTCAAGAAAATATGATCATATAACCCCAATCTTATCATCAGTGTTGGGCAGTAACACGTTACCGGTAACGCGTTACTTTTGACAGTAACTAATACTGTAACACGTTACTTTTAAAAATAAAGTAACTTCGTTACCGTTACCGTATGGTGCGTTACCCATTACTTTTTTAAATGAATGAATTTCGGCTGAAGTGTAGACTACAGCCTAACCCGTTTACAGCAGCGTCGCATTGTAGGATTGGAGGATGAACCACTGTATACACGAAGAAGACGCACTGTGGGCGTGTCTCCGTTTATTCAGGTCTGTGTGGCAGTAATGGCGAGTCGAGGCGAGAGCAAGACGAGTTTCTCAAAGTGGAAATATGCTCATTATTTCACTTTAGTTGAGTGTAAAGACAAAAACTTTTAAGTCAAATGTAAGCTGTGTCTTTTTGGTTCGAAGGTCGAACATGGAACATGTTTAAGGGCTCAACACAACAGCTTTTATGATGCAGAAGCCACTTTAGTTTTTGATTCTGAATATATTATTCAGCTTGTTTTGTTATTTATTTCAGAAATCCTTGTGATATATTCAGTTTGTGCTGGTCTGACTTTAATAAAATAGTGTTTAAAAATTACTTTGTGTTTAAGTCAGTTTTGTGTTTGTATAGACCATAACGCATAAAAGGGCATTAATGGGAACATTAAAGAAGGTTCTTTAAAAAAGTAACTAAAAAGTTACTTTTAACAGTAACGCATTACTTTTTGGTGTAAGTAATCAACAAAGTAACTAAGTTACTTTTTGAATGAAGTAACGAGTAACTGTAACTAGTTACTATTTTTTAGTAACTAGCACAACACTGCTTATCATCCCTACAATGGCTTCCTGTTAAGTTTCGAATAGACTACAAACTACTACTTCTTACTTATAAAGCCCTAAATGGTTTGGCTCCCATGTATCTATCCTGTCTTTTAACACGCTACAATCCGTCACGCTCCCTGAGATCTCAAAACTCTGGACTTCTAGTAGTTCCTAGAATAGCAAAGTCCACTAAAGGCGGTAGAGCATTCTCACATTTAGCTCCTAAACTTTGGAACAGTCTTCCTGACAGTGTTCGGGGTTCAGACACACTCTCCCAGTTTAAGTGCAGATTAAAAACTTATCTTTTTAGCAAAGCCTACACATAACCTACGTCTCACATCATAACCTTGTGCTCCAGAACATATGATCACATGCACATTATCAACTTGTGCTGTTAATATCATGAACGGCAGCTATGCTAATTTCTCTCCACTGCTTCTCTTTCTCTCCCCATCCCAAGGCATCCTGAGGTTTGTCCAGCTCCGGTCACGTCCCACCTTA
Organism: Silurus glanis; assembly: GCA_014706435.1. Lineage (NCBI taxonomy): Eukaryota > Metazoa > Chordata > Actinopteri > Siluriformes > Siluridae > Silurus > Silurus glanis. The sequence continues at coordinate 4,379,718 of JAAIIK010000049.1, read as the reverse complement.
TGAAGTTAATGGACCTTTGAAGAAGTAGATGCCGAACTCGCAAACATCCCCTACCATCTAGGGACGTACCAGTGCCAATTGGATCCCACTACATGTGTGGAGTTTTGACATTGGACCTCCTGGAGTGTTTAAAGGCTCTGGCATGGAGAAGCTGGTGCTGGATCTGTGATGATCACAAATGTTGCTCCTAGTTTTATAACCATAAAGACTATATAAGACTGTAGAAAGAACATTACTTATAATCTTATACTCCAGTGCTCATGTTAGTTCTCACTCTCCAGTGTTCTGTATTGTTGAAAATTTATGATCAAACTCTTGATGTCACCCAAATGAGGATGGGTTCCCCTTTTTGAGTCTGGTTCCTCTCAAGGTTTGTTCCTCATAACATCTAAGGGAGTTTTTCCTTGCCACAGTTGCCACGGCTTGCTCATCAGGGATAAATGCACACCATTCACCTTGACTGTTGATTTCTATCAAGCTGCTTTGAGACAATGTCTGTTGTGAAAAGCGCTATAGAAATAAACTTGACTTGACTTGAGGCATCATGCAACCAATCAATAACCTTCGCAACCCCGGCTTGCTGCGACCTCCGCCACAAAGTCCAGGCCCCCAGCCCTCGGTGTCACCTGATGACGGTGGCCGGGAGAGGGGACGTTGGAAGCGCTGCTCGAGGAAGCGGAAGCGCGGCAAGCAGGCGGGTGTCTGTGCTAGGCTAAATGCTAACCCTAGCCGGCCGGCTCCCCGTCCATTTTTTCTTTCAAACGTCTGCTCCCTGGACAATAAATTGGATTAAGTCCGACTCCAGCGAACCACACGGCGAGAGTTTAGAGACTGCTGCGTCTTTGTTTTCATGGAGACGTGGCTCAGCGACAGAGTTCCGGAAGCCGCCATAAAGCTAGATGGGCTAACCGTGTTTCGAGCCGACAGAAACGCAGCTCTGTGCGGTAAGACTCGCGGTGGTGGCATGTATGTTTATATCAACAACGAATGGTGCAAGAACTCTGTGCTTGTTTCACGCTATTGCTCATCGCTAGTGGAGTTTCTGACTGTTAGATGCAGACCTTTTTATTTACCACGGGAATTCACCACTGTTTTCATTGTCGGAGTGGACATTCCACCGAGCGCTAATGCTAAGGAGGCACTGTGTGAACTCTATGGCGATATTAGTGACCTGCAGAATGCTCACCCCGACAGATTGTTTATTATCGCCGGAGATTTCAACCATGTGAATCTCAGGACTGTGCTCCCTAAACTCCATCAGCATGTGGACTTTGCAACGAGAGGAGCGAACACGCTGGGTCTTGTTTACACAAACATCCCTGGCACGTATTGTGCGGAGCCCCGCCCCCATCTCGGCTACTTAGACCACAGCTCTGTTATGTTAATTCCAGCATACAGACCAAGCTTCCACCCTCCCTGGACCCCATGCAGTTTGCGTATCGTCCAAACCGTTCCACGGACGATGCCATCTCCACAACCCTCCATCTGGCCCTCACCCACCTGGACAACAAGGACTCATATGTACGAATGCTGTTCATTGACTTCAGCTCAGCATTCAACACAATCATTCCTCAACACCTGATCGAGAAGTTGAGCCTACTGGGCCTGAACACCTCCCTCTGCAACTGGATCCTGGACTTGCTGACTGGGAGACCTCAGTCAGGCCGGATCGGGAGCAGCATCACACCACCACACTGAGCATCACACCACCACACTGAGCACTGAGGCCCCTCAGGGCTGTGTGCTCGGCCCACTGCTGTTTACTCTGATGACTCACAACTGTGTAGCAATGCACAGCTCGAACCACATCGTCAAGTTTGCCGATGACACGACCGTGGTGGGTCTAATCAGCAAGAACGACGAGTCAGCATACAGAGAGGCGGTGCAACGGTTAACTGCCTGGTGTGGAGCAAACAACCTGTCTCTGAACGTTGACAAAACCAAAGAGATGGTTGTTGACTTCAGGAGAGCACAGAGCGACCAATCTCCACTGATTATTGATGGATGCTCAGTGGAGATTGTCAAGAGCACCAAATTCCTTGGTGTTCATCTGGCGGACAACCTCACCTGATCACTCAACACCAGCTCCATCACCAATAAAGCCCAGCAGCATCTCTACTTCCTGTAAAGGCTGAGGAAAGCTCATCTCCCTCCCTCGATCCTGACCATGTTCTACAGAGGGACCATTGAGAGCATCTTGAGCAGCTGCATCACTGCCTGGTCTGGGAACTGCACCGTCTCGGATCGCAAGACCCTGCAGAGGATATTGAGGACAGCTGAGAAGATCATCGGAGTCTCTCTCCCCTCTATTATGCACATTTACACCACATGCTGCATCCGCAAAGCAAACAGCATTGTGGACGAACACACACACCCGTCACACACACTTTTCACTCTCCTGCCATCAGGTAAACGGTTCTGAAGCATTCGGGCCGCCACATCAAGACTGTGCAACAGTTTTTTCCCGTAAGCCATCAGGCTCCTCAATACACAGAACTGAAAGGAAACTCACACACACACACACACACACACACACACACACACTCATTCAATGTGTGTTACTGAACTGTATAACCTGGACTTAACACTTAACACACACTCATTACTCATCTCAGCCCATTCCACCATCATTTATTTATTATACTACACTGTTAGTATAATTATACTCCACTGTAAGTATAATAGTACTACACTGTTTACATGCTGTCTTTTGCACCTTTGACTCTATTATACCGTTTACATGCTGTTTTTTTTGCACTTTTGACTGTTTCTTATTATAATATACTGTTATTATACTATACTGTTTACATGCTGTCTTTTGCACTTCTTGACTGCTGCTGTTTTTTGCACTAAATTGTGTCTGTTTATATTCACTCCCGGGTATAGTTTTTACAGTTCTCCTCGCACAGTACTGTATATTCAGAGTATACAGTAGGTTTACTAGTCGGCGCTATCTCAGGTTTTGTGTCTTGTCTTGTCTTGTGTTGTCTTGTGTTGTTTGTCTGCACTGTCTGTCTGTACTGTTTTTGTCTGCACTGTTTGCACTAGGTTGCACTCGATGCACTTTATGTAGCTTGTATTGTGTTGTAGCTCTATGTTGTTTAGTGTAGCACCAGGGTTCCGGAGGAACGTTGTCTCGTTTTTTTACTGTGTACCACTGTGTATAGTAGAAATGACAATAAAAGCCTCTTGACTTAACTCTTGACTTGACTTGCTATTCTGTCCGCTCAAAAAACACTGCAACCCTCTAGCCCACTGCTGTTATTGTTGAGCCATGTTTCCATACAAAATGATGACATTGCATAATTTAAAACATTTGGAAGTTGTTAGCCAGAGCAGCAATTTGTCCTTTTTTTTCACGTGAGACCATACATTATTAAGGAAGATGCTGGGGATAGATGCAGGTTGATGCGAGAGATGGTTGATGTGAATTTAGCCTTAGTCTAGCCCTAACGGTGCCTTACGTTGACACCATTGCAAAGATAAATTCCTACCCAGTCTCAAAAGTATGTTTTACATATTTATACAAATGAGCAAACAGTCTAATATGATGGAAATTTAACAAGTGGCATTAATTCATCTAAAGCCAAAAAGTTTCGAAGTTGCAGTTGATGTTTCCCCACCTATTTTATTATTACCCTTTTCTTCTTCATACACTGCAAGGATGTTGTGTTTAAAGAAATGGGTAGTTTTACAAATTGCATTGGTGCACCATTACTCCATTCCAAGCTACTGAACACTTCAGCTCCTTCAAAGTGATTGTTAAGCTCTCTGTGGCTCTCAAATGTCTCCTTATGTTCTTATGTATCAAAAAATTAAAGGGTACCTCAATGTGAAGTAGGCTAAGAACTATTCACTTAGTGACCAGACAGTCCTTCTTAGCTGTTGATGTTGATGTTCAGCCAGAGGTGCTTATGTACCTCTGCTACCTGATACAAAATGGCTCAAAAAAGACTTAGTAGACAGCAATGGGGTAGTGCTTATTCAGTCCACACTTTTAGCTTTTGATCAATCATTTACACTCTGTGTGCTTTTCTTCATTCATAGCATATACATAAAAGCCTACAGATACAGCCTCGACACAACATAGGAAAGGAATGCAAGAGGAGCTGACATTGGTTTAGTAAGATGGCCCTAATACTCTGCCCACTCAGCTGTCAGATGCTTAATGCAGAGAAGTGATATACATGAATTTGCATTCAAAACAATTGCTAAGGACACAACGGCAAAATCGAATACATGATCCAGACAAGAGTTTCTGAATTACTTTCCATGATTCTTGAATACACTATGTTTGAAAATAAATTTTGAGATCATTTATTTCTTGTGCTAAACTTACCTTCCAGGTGTACTCTTGTTCTCCCCTGTTTCTAAATTTAATTTTGTTCTCTGTACTCCCAATTCACCAGCAAACAAACCTGTTTTTCATTTTCTCATCAGACGGCAGCGTATATAAACTCTATTTTTCGAGTCATTTACAGCCAGATTGTTCTGTTCATCATTTTTCCCATTAGTTTTTTTCTAGTTCTATCCCATACAACAATTCTACCCACTTAGATTAAAATAAACAACTTGTCTTTAGCTCTTAAATCTGTGTCCTTTCACCACTGTAGATGAGACAGATGACTATTACATAGCAGAACCAGATTCCTTGCTCCCAGCATCTCTCAGACAGCATGACCAGCTGCTGTTGGACCTTGCTAATAACCAGCATAACCTGTCTGAACAAATTATTTAAATTGACCAGCATCTAAATGACATCTTTGCCCTCTCTCTCCAACCCTCAGCCAGTGGCTACTGATCTATTCCACTGAACAAATTTAAGGCTAAGGTTTCCTACCCTAATGGGACTGCATGGCTTCAACAGTTTAAAACAGTCAGCCAGCCCTGTGTGCCCCCTTTCCCTTGTTTACTGCCAAATTGAAGCATTTTGTGTGTTTTATTATCCTGTTCCAGGGAAGGAGGCTGCTAAACAGTTGCTCATCCTTCATCAAGGGCCCTGCAGTGTGGCTAAGTAATTTAATTTCTAATCTTACTTGCAGAGGTTTGCAGTCACCTTTAACATACAAACCTTAGTCAGGCTGAAACATTGCAGACCTCCTGGAAGTATTTCTTAATGGCATTTATGGCAAGTTGCTGGACATCAAGTTGGCCCTACAGGATGCACTGGCTCAAGGAAGATAAACAGCCATTCATAGTGTGGACTTACCACAGAAAATTGGCCAATTTCCAGATGGCCATGTGGCTGAATTTTCATCAGGGATAATAGGCCCTATTCCTTTGTTGATTTAACCTTACTATCATAGAACACCCTGGGATTAAATAATACCAAACCTGATGTCCTCAGATGGCAATTTGCCCAAGATGAACCCCCTTGAGTCCTTACACTATGCTCCCTCTTTTCTGGATAATGAGGGCCATCACTTGGGAAGTTGAGGCAGCGCTAAAATTGCTTAAAGCATTCAAGGTGACCCAGGTAATTGACCCACTTGCTGTTTGTCTTTCCATAACTCTGTGCTTTTACAGGTGCTCCAGTGAGGTAATTTATTCTCATTCACCTGTAATCCTGGTACCAGTCATAATCTTGTGTGGCTGAGTGCGATAGTTCTGGTGGCTCAAAATGAATGCCAACACATGCCTTTGTCTCTCACTGCTCTGTGTGCTAACATCAACCCCTTGCATGCCTGTTTCATCCCCTGTCTATCCCTATTCAATCTGGTTTCACTTGGCACTCGTCTTTGTTACTGGCCTACCACTCTCCCAAGGTAACACCACCATCTTTACTATTCTAGACCAGTTTACTAAGGCAGTGCATTTTGTGTTTTCAATATCAACTTGGTTTAGAATAAACAACTGTTCAGCAGGAGTGTCAAGTCATGCTCAGACAACCTGCTCACACCAGGGGCTGATAGCATGGCCTCACAAGCCATGGATATGGCAGAGGCCAAAGAGGCCAAAGTCTTATTCCAACAACCTGAATATGATATGTTGAATATGATATGTTATCAGAGATTATCCGCTTTGTCCCCAGCACTGACAGCTCACAAATTGCATGCCAGCTCACATGGCTACAGCACACATTTGTTTATCTAGTGTTCATGCTTTGTGTGTTTTTGTTTTGATTTATATTATGTCCCACCCTGTCCTGTCACTGGTTGTTTCTATTGCATACGTTTGTCTACAGCTGTTTTGAATTTAACCTTTTATTAGTTTGTGTATATATACACTTTTATGTTAATTTGAATTTTATGAAGTGTTACATGCAGTTCTCTGTGTAAACCAAGCCTTTGTTTCATGTTTCACGAAGTGTTTTGCCCTACTGGTCATCTTTGCTGAACACCTGACCAATTGCCACTTTATTGCCCTTGCAACACTAATCATGACATTTTGTTGATGATGTGAAGATATCTTAATTTAATTCTCTCATAGTCACTTTTTTCTAAGAATGCTTTTTTAATTTTATTTTTTTTAACTGAAAAAGCAACCCCACATTTGTTTCTGAAAATAACTTGAAATGGGCAAAATTAATCGGTGAAAGTAACAAATGAAAATGGCATGAACAAAATAATAGGATCCTAATCCTAATATTGTGTTGCACAAGCTTTAGAAGCAATCAATGCAAACCGGTTATTTTTGTGGCTCTCAATGAGCCACACGTAATATATCTAACTACAGCTAGAAATATTACCCTTTGCAGATCCTTCACTGTCTTGGTTGTTGCTCATTCTGGAATACAAATAAAACCTCTGAAGGTGTCAGATTATATGAATCCTGTAAATTTTCAAGTTGGGCTCCATTTAACAGCTGTGTTTGTCCAGCACATCCAACAGATGTTGTAGAAGATCTGAGAAATCTGGGGAAGTTTTGCTATGTGGAAGGCTAAATAATTTTGCAGAAAGAGGCCACTGACACAAAGGATACTGTTGCCAAAAAAGTGGTGTATTGGTCTGTAATGTTTATGTAGGTGGTCAAAGTAACCTCCACATGCCTTTACTGTCCTTCACTCTTTCCACTCATATCCATGAACCTTGGTTGCCTATTATTTTTTTCCAAGTTCACTAGTTGTCCCTTCTTGGACCACTTTTGTAGCTACTAACCACTGCATACCTATAACCCCCAACAAGACCTAACTAATTTAATGTGCCTTAAATTAAAATTCTACTATAACCACTGAAAGATCCACTAAATAAATGTTAATTACTCCTTGACTGTAAGAGCTATAGAAAAACACATGTTATGTAAGGGCACATCTGACCAAACTTTTTATATATATATTTTTTTAATTTATTTATTTATTTTTTCTTTTTTTCTTTTTTTTTTCTTTCTTTTTTATTTATTTATTTTTTCTCTAGGTGACAATAATTCATAAAATGCATAACACTTCACAACTGCTAAATGACAAATTAAATTCTGGTTTGTCTTGGTTTCCATAAAGTTGCAAAGTTTTACTCATATAATCAGTATAATTAAAATCTTTTGAACAGGAGATTTTTTAAAAGTTTCACACACCGAAGTTACAAATTTTGCACAGCCATCATGTTAGCTGGTGTGGAGGCAGCATTTTGCACATTTTGAGGATTGCAAATAAACTCGACAAAGAAGAAGGTGATGTACAGGTGAATTCACTATTGTATGTGATGGCAAACATGCTGAACCCATATTCAGCACATTTTAATTTTCCGCAGAAGAGGAAAATGATAGTGACATTTGAAAAGCTGCAGTTAGAGCCCGATTTGATGCTGGAGAAAGTGAAACAGATTGCTCGCCAGTCAGAAGTGATTAAAATACAAAGCACGGACGTTCGAGGTGCATGTGATGTCTAAACACAAAAAACAATTAAAGAAAAACAGGAGGCAAATACAGAAATCCTGACACTAAATAAAGAGATGAAAGTAGCAAACTGATCTGGTCAAGAATGTGTGCACTAACACGGGGTCTGTCCTGCTTGTGCGAAACGTTGCTGCAGGTGTAACAAAACAGGCCTTTTGGGAATGCTTGCAAAACAAAGACTGATGAAAGAAATGACCAGTGGCAGTCAACATGAAACTCAGGGAACATGGTTTCTGGGGACAGTTTCTGATGATGCAAATGAGGATGAGTGGCATGTGAAGCTACCAATGAATGTGACTACTGTTAAGTTTAAGATCAGTACTGATGCAAATACAGTCATGTCTGACCAAACATTTCAAAAACTTCCTTGTCACCCTCATCTTACTAAAAACCCACTAAAAACACTAGCAGACATCAGTAGTCCGGGTAGCAAACCGGACTCTATCGGTAAATTCTTAGCCTAAATGTCAGTATCTGGACTTATGTTGTAAAAGGCCCATACACCACCAACATCCTTAGTCATAAAACTGTGAAATGAAACTGGTGAGCAGAGCTGATTATATTAGCACTGAGGACTGTGTTTTCTGAGATTTTGGCCTGCGAGATTGTGAGCCAATCAAATTTAAGATCAGATAGGATGCCAAACCATACAACCTCTCTATGTGTCGTTGAGTGTGTTGACATTAACTGTTGACATTAACTACAGTTCAAATCCATCCTCAAAACACCTGTGATTTCATGGATCCCCATGCTATTGATGAGAAACCATTCCCAGCTGCACAGAATGGTATCCATCGAAGAGAACACTATCCAGAGGATAGAATTCTCTGTTTAAAGAAACTTGTAGGCAAGGGATTGAGAATAAAAGTTGATTTTGATAAGGGAATAAATTAAATTGTCATTCTTTTGAATAGGAGTAAAAGTTTGTAATTGATCGTCTTATAATTATAGTTATATATATATATATACAGGGTTATTTATAAAATAGTTTGGATGTTTTCAACATAATTGAAAAAGTTAATGAAATCATTACTACCTATTGATGGTTTGCATGTTAGTGCAGTGGTTTTATTTCCTGCTAAATTTGCAGATGAACACTGAATAAAAATCTATGTTCTTAAGGAGTCATCCTAATTATCAAAATGAATATTAAGGTCACAGACAATTAATGCTTTGTCTAAAGAAGTAGCTAGATTTGTGATGAAATCTGCAAATCCTTCAAGAAAATAAGAGTAGGGCCCTGGGGGTCTATAAATAATAATTAATGGAATTGACTGATTGGCTTGCTTTCAGATGCTAAAAATGTTATGTTGGTGTAAAGAACTCGAATGTATTACATTTGTGTTTAGTTTTTTTAGTTTTTAAATAGCTGTGTCACCGCCTCCTCTGCAATTTAGACAGGGCTGGTGTATGCATCTATACCCAGGAGGACTTGTTTCATTTAATGCTAGAAATTCGTTCGGTTTCATCCACGTTTCTGTCAAAAACAGTACATTAAACTCCTGGTTGGTAATAATTTCATTTATAGTCAACACTTTTGACATAAGAGATCTAATATTCAACAAGACAAGACCAGACAAGAAGCTTTTATTGTCATCTCTACCATATATAGCTGACGCAGTACACAGTGAAATGAGACAACGTTCCTCCAGATCCCTGGTGCTACATTAAACAACATAGAGCTACAACGCACAACATAAAGCTACATAACAGAACACAAAGTTAAGGACTAAAGTAAGTGTCCTTGCCACATAAAGTGCATCGTGTGCAACCTAGTGCAAACAGACAAAAAAAGACAATGTATAAAGACAACACAAGACAGTGTGGGACAGATACACAAAACACAAAATAGTGCCAACCAGTAAACCTACTGTATACTCTGAATATACAGTAAAAGGGGACTATAAAGGACTATATACAAGAGGTTTTTCCGGTTTCACAAACTTCAAGCCAAAAAACTGAACCCCATAACATTAGACCAATGAAATTTCCGAACGGAAACGAAAAAACCCACCTCACCTGTGTTCTGAGCTGCACGGCATTGGGAGAAAAAACTTCCATCGGGTGATTTTTAAACGCACGACGATGCCAAAAGATAAACTCCCGAGAGAAATTGTTGTGGAAGGAGGGAGGAAGACAGTGAACAATGACTTTCTTGGTTAGCTGCTGTTTAGATACAAGCCGTTGTAACGCGTTGAGTCTGGGTGAAGGGATAGCTCGCTAATTCAGTTGCAACAGAAATCATATAAGCACAGACAGGTTTCCAAAACTCATGCTTTTTTATTTTTCTTGGCAACAGCGTTAAGGGTATGTCAAAGAAACTTAGAAATGAGCATCAGAAAATAATAAGGACATAATCCTCAGTCTTACACACACGCAGTAATACCGGCAGAATGCAGTGCCAGGCTATTCCCAAAATACCGCTATGCTCCTAAAGGAGCGCAACATATTTCACCCGTTACACCGTGTGTAACGTGTCTTTCGTTAAAGCCTGTGTAAAGTACATTAGTGTAGACATTTTTATTTATGTTAAAAATAAAAATATTTGTAAAATTCAGTGGGTGCGGCTTATAAGGGTGCACTTTATAGTCCGAAAATTACGGTATATGGTAACATAAACACAATGCAGTGCAAAAACAGCAGTAACAGCAGTCGAAAGTAAAATATGTATGTATAATATGAATAAATATAACTAATAAATGGTGGTGGAATAAATTGAGATGAGTAATGAGTGTGTGTTGAGTTCAGGTTGTACAGTTCAGTAACACAGTTGAGTGAGTGTGTGTGGGTGTGTGTGTTTCAGTTTCAGTTCAGTTCTTTGTGTGGAGGAGCCTGATAGTTTGAGGGAAAAACTGTTGCACAGTCTGGATGTGAGGCCTGAATGCTTTGGAACGTCTTTCCTGATGGCAGGAGAGTGAAAAAGTGTGTTTGAGGGGTCGTCCACAATGCTGTTGGCTTTGCGGATGCAGCGTGTGGTGTAAATGTCAATGATTGAGGGGAGAGAGACTCCAATGATCTTCTTAGCTGTCCTCACTATCCTCTGTAGGGTCTTGTGATCCGAGAACATGGTTAAGATGGGGGAGGGAGATGAGCTTTTTTCAGCCTTCTCAGGAAGTAGAGACCAGGTGAAGTTCTCCTCCAGATGTACACCAAGAAATGTTGTGCTTTTTGGTTTTGTCAACGGTCAGAGACAGGTTGTTGGCTCCACACCTGGCTGTTAACTGTTTCACCTCTCTGTATGCTGACTCGTCGTTCTTGCTGATGAGACCCACCACCATCATGTCATCAGCGAACTTGATGATGTGATTCGAGCTGTGCATTGATACACAGTCGTGAGTCAGCTGAGTGAACAGTAGTGGGCTGAGCACACATTCCTGAGGGGCCCCAGTGCTCAGTTTGGTGGTGCTGGAGATGCTGTTCCCGATCCGGAGTGACTGAGGTCTTCCAGTCAGGAGGTCCAGGATCCAGTTGCAGAGGGAGGTGCCCAGTAGGCTCAGCTTCTCAATCAGGTGCTGAGGGATGATTGTGTTGAATGCTGAACTGAAGTCTATGAACAGCATATGTCCGTAAGTGTCCTTATTGTCCAGGTGGGTGAGGGCCAGATGGAGGGTCGTGGCAATGGCATTGTCTGTGGAATGGTTTGGGCAATATGCAAACTGCATGGGGTCCAGTGAGGGTGGAAGCTGGGTCTTGAAGTGCCTCATGATGAGCCTCTTGAAGCACTTCATCATGATGCGAGAGACTGCAACAGGACGATATTAATTGAGGCAGGAGACTGTACACTTTGGCACTGGGGGCGATGGTCATTGTCGTGAGGCACGTAGAAACAACATTGCTGCTCAGGGAGATGTTGAAGATGTTGGTGAAGACATCCTCTAGCTGTTCCGCACATTCCCTGAGCACTCTGCCAGAACCATTGTCTGGTCCAGCAGATGTCTGTGGGTTCACTCTGCATAGAGTTTTCCTCACTTTAGCTTTGGATAGTCACCTGGTCACTGGGAGGAGGGGTGGTCTTCCTTGCCTTCACGTTGTTCTGCACCTCAAACCGGGCGTAGAATTAGTTCAGTGCATCTGGGAGGGAGGCTTCACGGTCACAAGTGGGTTCTTGCACCATTCTGTGTTGATACAAACACACATCCTACCATTTACATTTACATTTGCGGCATTTAGCAGACGCCCTTATCCAGAGCGACGTACAAAAGTGCTTTTAGTCTCTGGCAATGAATAAATCTACACTGGTACGCCAGATTACAAACTTAATATAAATATAACTCTTGAATTCTACAAGGCAAACTTGGAAAGTGCTAATTTTAGTGTTTCGGGAAGAGGTAGGTCTTCAATCGTCGCTTGAAGATAGTCAGGGACTCTGCTGCACGGACATCTAGAGGAAGTTCATTCCACCACCTCGGTGCCAGAACAGAGAAGAGCCTTGACATATACTTACCTCTAATTCTGAGAGAAGGTGGTACCAGTCGAGCAGTGCTGGAGGATCTCAGACAGCATGGTGCAGTGCGAGATGTGATGAGGTCACTGAGGTAAGATGTCGCTGGTCCATTTTTGGCCTTGTAGGCAAGCATCAGTGTTTTGAATCTGATACGTGCAGCTACTGGAAGCCAGTGAAGGGAGCGCAGCAGTCGGGTGGTGTGGGAGAACTTGGGCTGGTTGAACACAAGCCGTGCGGCTGCATTTTGGATCATTTGCAGTGGACAAATAACGTTCAGGGGAAGATCTGCCAGCAGAGAGTTGCAGTAGTCGAGTCTTGAAATGACAAGAGACTGAACAAGCACCTGGGCAGCCTCTGTTGACAGAAATGGTCGAATCCTTCGGATGTTGTAGAGAAGAAATCGACAAGAACGAGCCACATTAGCGACATGTGGGAAGAAGGACAGTTCATTGTCCATAGTTACCCCAAGGTTACGAGCAGTGGCTGAAGGGGAGAGCAGAGAGTCATGAAGAGTTTTTTGGAGATCTTGACCTGGAGATGAATCACCTGGGATGACCAGCAGTTCTGTTTTGCTGGGGTTGAGCTTTAGTTGGTGAGCACTCATCCATGAAGATATGTTTGTTAAGCATGCTGAGATCCAAGCGGAAGCTGTGGTATCTGATGGAGGGAAAGAAAAAATTAGTTGAGTGTCATCTGCATAGCAGTGATAAGAAAACCCATGTGAGGATATGATTTCACCAATGGAGTGGGTATAGAAGGAGAAAAGGTGGGGACCAAGTACTGAGCCTTGTGGGACACCAGTGGTGAGTCTGCACGGGGCAGATAGGGATCCCCTCCATGTTACCTGGTATGAGCGACCTTCCCGGTAGGAAGCAAACCATTCCCATGCTGTTCCATGGATACCGAGGCTCTTAAGGGTTGACAAAATTGTCTTGTGGTTGACCGTGTCAAATGCTGCTGAAAGGTTGAGGAGGATGAGGACAGATGACAGCTTGGCTGACCGAGCAGCATGCAGTTTCTCAGAATAATGTGGAATGTGCCGCTTTGAGCCCAGACTGGTTATGATCATGGAGGTTGTACTGTGAGAGATAGACAGCAGAGGTGGCAAAAGTACACACATCCATTACTTAAGTAGAAGTACAGATACTCATGTTTTAAAATACTCGGGTAAAAGTTGAAGTACTGATTATACCTTTTTACTTAAGTGAAAG
>JAAIIK010000049.1:4301914-4342839 GCA_014706435.1 Silurus glanis | reverse complement strand
CAGATTTCAGTGTTTCTCTTCTTCTTTCACATGAACACATGACTCTAGGCTACTCTGTGCACATGGATCTCTCTCCCTCTAGTGATGCAGTTCTCTCCCAGTATTGTCTGTAGTCATCTCACTTAATGAAAATTATGATGACCTTATGAAAAGGAGGAGGGTAAAAAACATTAGCATTGTCACTTTACCGAAAGTGTTCACAGAAGCTTGATGCTGGCAGAATTAAGTCTCTAGAATACAAAACAGTTAAATGTCTTTCTATGAAGACTTCTTTGCTTCATTGCTTTGAAAGCACAGGAAATTTCAAACACAGCGCCTGCAGTTGGTTAGTACAGTGAATTAATTGCAGGGGCCAATCAGCATGACATGAGCTGACAGTTCATCTGTGGACAAAACTCTAATGCACAAACAAATCTAATGGTGTCTTCAGTAGTGTTAAGATGGTAACCTGACTCTTACCTGATTTTATTCTTCATGCATTCTGTATTATATTTCTTATTGCTAAAGGGGTGCCATCACCATACAAGTGAGTTCTTAGGAAAATTGTTTTTAGAGCATTTTTCTTCAGAGATGAAGATTCTCTTCTTTTTAGTATTTGAACAGGAGGTCAGCATTTGTACACATGTTCAAATAATTTAACACAGTACAATAATTGCCCCCCCCCAAAAAAAAACAAAACAATTGGAAACAAAGGCATTCTCCATATGATAATAAATACTGTATAAGCAAACATTTACAATGCCTTTAGCAGCATATGCCATAATTGGTTAGTCAGCAGAGGACTGAGCAAACAGCCCTGGGGCCGCCTAGTGCTCAGTGCAGTAGTGTTCCCAATCCTGAAATCCAGAATCCTGTTTGAGAGGGAGGTGTTCCATACCAACAGGCTCAGCTTCCCAATATGGTCATGATGAATGATGGTGTTAAATGCATTTGTATCTTTTGTCTAGGTGGATCAGGGCCAGCTGTTCTCCAGCTGCACCTCCTCCATCCACCACTCAAAAACAATTTAGAAGGCAAGGACAATACTTTAAAATTCTTACTGAGCTGGCCAATTATATAGAATGTTTAAATCTCTACAGAGCAAAGCAAAGCAATATTAATGGTTGAGGGTTCGTATAGGACATGGTTTGGAATACACAACAGTTTATGTGTGTGTTTGTCTTTCATTTCTATATTAGATGTGTGTAGTAGAACAGAAAAAGTATTTAGTCTGTAAAGATGTGTCTTATCCACAGTGCTTACAAATGACTGTCTTAAACTGCCATCCTCGGTGCTCATAAATACTGTTTTCACGATATTGAAAACAGTATTGTTGGGATATTATTCTCGGTGTTCACACAGATCTAATTTGTCCAATATTCCGTACAGACTTAATAAGACATTAAAATCACCATATCAGCAGACAAACAGCTGATTAACTGTTAAAATATGAAGTTTGCTAATTTCCCTCTATATACATTCTGGTAAAATGTGCAAGCAGCTCACTCTTTTAAATAATTTAAATGTAATTTGAATACATTAAACGAAAATAATACCCTGTAGAATCACGAGCAGATCCTTTTGTTTATTCACACTTTGGTCTTTATATTATTTTGCTTGAATATATTCTTAGTCCCAGAACTTTTGTGGCTTATCTCAGTATAAATCCAGTTTCACTCTGGCCTTGTGCCTGCTATATTTCTGTTACTTTGTATTCTTCAAATGGTGTATTGTGATAACTTTACTCGTGCCCTTTGGAATTTGATGGTAATGTAACTTGTTTTTTCTTCACACTGATGCTTCTATCAATAATAACTATTTTGCCTATTGGTTACATGTCTGTTTTTTAGTTTTAGCAGTTTCCTTCATTTTCAAGTTGTTTAACAGATCTTTATTTGTATAGCAATGAGAAATTAAATCATGAAATTGATCTTTTGATCTTAAACAGTCGTCATTATATCGCAATTGGTCTTCCATCCCAGTACTTTTACAGTGGACTTAATGTGCAGTATTTGTGGATTGGATCTTATAAACAATGAAAACATTAATAAGAAATTTAGATCATTGTTGAAATGTAATATAAATAACATTTGATGTCTGATTCATCTGATTCTGAATCACTGATGATAAGAGATTAATGAATCAGTAAAGAAACAAGCCCATTAAGGGTGCAAATTTTCTGGGCTGCCACTTATAGCGAATATTTTCATTTACTCTGCAGCTCATCTGGGCTTATCATGGCCCATGCATTTTTGGAACCCAGCAGGCCCACATGGGTCCCATGAAGCCATGCCTCCTGGCCAGGACTCTGAAAGATGAAGTCAGTTTTATAAAAGGTAAGCAAGCCTTACAAATGCATATCTGATTTGAGATCCCAAAGTCTTACACTTCACCAGACAAAAGCCACCACACAGTATTAAAGATTCTTAAATACATGTATTCATATTTATATTTATATATATATAAACAAGCAAACAACTCAGACAGTATAACCAACTATAATTGTCCCCTTAATTCTAACAAAGTGTACAGGAATGGCAAAGAAATGCAGCGTAATGGTAGCATAATAAGGGGAACAAAAACTGTAGTGGTTCTTAAGAGGAATGGACATCCAATGTTCCCTTTCTGAGAAAATAAAAATGTGCTGATATATGAAATGGCTCCAAAAACATCCAAAAGTCAAGGGAAATCCTCAAACATTTTTCACTTGTTATATCACCAGACTGCTTATTTCCTCAACTTTCTCAACTCAAATATTCACTGCTACACCTAACTAATGTCATCTCATAAGACTCCTTGCTACAGAAAACCACACAAACCTTTCAGGACAGGATGTTTATCTATATTACCATTTTTGGTATTCTTTTCTGTGCCTGAAGGTGTCTCTCTATTTCTCCATCATATGAACCCAATATCTGCATTTCATTCTTCTGCTGCACTACAGTAAAATAATTCATTCTGTATGTTAACTGTAAAATGACCCAGTAACGAGGACACATACACAGTGCCAAGCTGCTGGTGCGGCTGATCTGAATCATGAGCATTAGGAAATCTAAATTTATTCTAGCGTCAAAGTTAAAAGTTTCCTAGATATTGTATATAGAGCCATGATTGCAAGGAGTGTCAAATTACAAAATGAAACACCACCAAATACAGAAAATTTAACATGGACTGAGAAAAAAGACATTACAAATAAAACTGCAACAATCAAAAACAAAAAATAAAATATGTATACATGACAAAACAATATCAGAATCATACTGAGGAGCAGGAAGAAAGAACCAGTGGTTCAAGGCCTTCTTTATTTTCCACAAGCACATATATTCCTTCTTCAATAAATACATAACACTCTTCTTCCAGTGCATTACTTTTAGCACACGTGCCCTCTTCAGAAGGGGATTCTCATGCCTTGAGGGATAGGTCTTGAAGTCTGGTGCATGCAGGCCTCTTCTTATTCTAAGGCAGTAGGGTTTCCAGAGGTTTTAGAAGGTTGTAGACCTATTAAGGAGTGTAGTTTTTCAGCCTGCAGCATAGGAGCTCAAGAATGAGTAGAACATGGGCAGCTTCATGCGCTGCTGATCCCGTCGACACCAAGCAATCACTGTGCCCTCACTGTTCGTAGTGTACAGGTTGTGTCCATCGCACGAGAAAGTAAGACTGAAAACAGTTAACAAAGTTCAATGAATATTGCTGCTAATAACACGGATTTCTTTATAGTAACAGTTTACCCTTTTACCCACAATGTACCCTACCATAATAATACCTCATGCTACACATGCTTCAGTGTAAAACCAAATATACCTACAGATACTTTACGATAGCAGTAATATACTGTAATGCAAAATATCATGCAGGTGACATGTTATTGTACTTGTACGTAAGGTGTGTAATGGTGTGGGAAAATTGCCACTTATTTAAGCTACAGAATTAAACCATGGATCAAAATCTGATTGATGAACACCAGCAGTATGTTGCACTATGGTGTATTGGTACAGCATACCTTACTATAGGCTTGTTGGACTTGGGAAAGGTTATTTCTCTCACTGGCTTCAGGTCCCATGTGCTCCACAGCCTTAGTGTGTATGCATGGGCAGAAAAAGGGTAGGAGTTCATGAAAACAAAGGAAATTAAAAACAGCAGAGACAAAGGACAAAGATGCTGAGAGGAAAAATGATACTAAATACTGATGAGATAGCATTTAGAAGATGAGCATAATCATACATACAATGGAGGAACCAAAGGTTTCTAGAATTTGAACATGGCGCACACACTCAACATACATTTAGGTATGCAGATAGATGCGCTTGTATTTGTTTATTTAGACTCTTCTAAACTCTTTAGACCCTTTAATAGGAAATGTTGAGTAGAATTTGTGGCAATTCGTTTTTTTTGTGTTGCTGCTGAAGACTGTGCCTGAACCCACATCATGGCGTGTATCCACTTTTTTCTTTATTTCTCAATCATTTTTTTTACATTAATCAACTCGTGGTGTACCCGCAACTGGATCTTACACCATGACAACACGCACACTGTGTAGTCAAACAACTTGTTCACTAGAACTAGAAACAATGTGGTTAGCACTTCACTATCACATCCATTGTGATCACTAGATCTATAATCCCTTTGTGCTACTTTTTTATGTTTCCCGGGGGCACTATTGTGTTCTTTTTATGTCAAAACAAGATTATTAGTGTTTGATCTGATGTACTTTTTTGTTTTTTGAGACGCATCAAGATGTGCTGGTCTTGAAAACGTTTGATCTAGCATTGTCACTATTTCAGCAGCAGTTTATTTGAGCAAAAAATACCAAAATGCGCCACAGATTCTTTGCTCTATAACATCTGCCATGGTAATAAAGTTGACAAATTCACATGGACAACTTTAGAAAAATAACACAATTATTACAATGTATGACTTTCACTAGAGAGACAGACTCACCACACCATGCAGGCAAAACCTGCAACCATGTCTAGTGCACATATCACACTCAAATTCTGCCCCCTCGTGCAGAATTGAATAAAAATGCCCAGTAGTGGCAGGTTTGCAGTGCTTGAGATCCACTGCCACTACCCTAAACTGTTCTTTTTCACTGAATAAATAATCAGATCAATTATACACATTTCGCATTAAAATGTGTTTTAGGTATAATCTCTCACCTCACCACTCCATTATGTAGGCCTCCTGCAATCACATTAACTGAAACCCCCTCCGGCTGATTGGAGAACGCAACAGAGCAGATGATCTCTCGGCAGTGAACATGACCAATCAGATCACCGTTTACTGTCCACAGCCGCAAGTCACTTCCTCCTCCAACTACACATAAAAAAAAGCACAACACTTTTGCAGACTAATTCAAAAAGCAAAATCCTTTTACTTATTTACTGTGGAGTAACTTTTATATCCTGCATCAGGAACAGAGAGCAGAATTCCTGTTAACCTGGACTCAGTATTAAATCGGGGAACTGGAGCTATGAGGTGGCAATGCTACCTGCTGTGCTTCTGTGACACTATCACTGCTACCCCACAAATAGCAAAAATCACTTTCTGCACAATTTCAAATCAATGTTTTATCATTAAAGGATGCTTAAACAGCAGAAGCAGAAGGAGCCAAAAGTTGTGATTTAGTGCATTTCTTAGAGTACAGAAACCAATTATTAGTTAAACTAAAAATATGAAGAAACACCCTTTTAGAATTAGAATGCCACTGACATTCGTACATTCGCATTATTTTTTTCCTTAATAAAAACAAACAAACAAAAAAAACCCAAATGGCCATGGACAAAGCACAAAACACAGCACAAATTATCAGAACAGCTTTGGTCATTTTTAAAAAAAAAATATTTTTATTCTACAAATCTCTGTAACTGCAGTGGGGAAAAACACACTTCTTTTAACAGATGTTCCCTCCAAAATCTTTCACAGATTTTGACTTACATTTTTCATGATAAAGCTAACCAGTCTAAAAAAAAAACTAAAAAACCTGAGCTGCAGGAACAAATATATAACCAACATTGAGTACTGACCACTAACAAGGTTTTGTACCAGACCTTTTTGAAAGCAGGCATTTTAACTTTAAATAGTAGGACAAATACAGGTGTTGGTAATAACATTTACATTTACATGGTAATTTACATGTTAATAAAACTAATTATGGTTTCACTTAGTTTAGATTTTCAAGCACCAGATTCCTGATATTGCCCATGTGTGAAAGGAGGACAATAACAATTGAGCTTTTTGTGATTAGTAGATATAAACAGGAGTATAGATTATTTTTTTTTTTTTAGAACAGCTAGGCTGTGGCTTACACCACACTTTCTAAAACACATTATCAGAGTCTTAGACGGGATAACAAGAATAAAACACTATCTTCGTACATCTTCGGGAATAGTAGAAAGACCAAACAGAAAGACTAAAGATCTTGAAGTAAATGGTCTCTGAAAGACTTACACTGGCTTAGTGATATAAAGAACAATGAGAGGAACAAAGGGAGGGATTCATTAAAGAAATGTGGTTGTACCTATACAAGGTAAATAACAGTAATTAGGGTGATCACAATAACTCACCTGAGTCACAGACAGTAGCAATGTCTCCTGTGGTCTCGCTTGCTGACACGGCATTCACAGGGCTTTTGTGACCACTGAGACTCTGCACATAGCACAGGCTAACAAGACAAAATGACCATTACTCAACACTACTAACTGTTGGGTTAAAAACAAACACATATGGGGAAAAAAAAAAAAAGTACACCCTTAATTTCTGTGTTTTTAGTTTCATTATTAAGGGACAATTGTGAGGTCATTGCCAACTTTAGAAATCATCTCAGGTGATAACAAAAAACACAATAGATTTGAATATGTAGTCATACGCAGTAAACGAACATTCAACACCAGGAAGGGGAAAAAAAGAACAGCCTACAATTCAAAATAAGTAATAATAACTTAATAAATGTTTCTGTAGGAATTTGTGAGTCCCTTGGAGAAAATTTGGCCCCTATTTTTTCATACAATTTTGCTTCAGTTCATTGATGTTTGCGCTTATTTGATTATGCACAACTCTCTTAAGAGTCTAACACAGAATCTCAATGGGATTGAGGTCTAGGCTGTGACTTGGACACTGTAGTCATAAAGATGCAGACATTTCTGGTCAGCTTAAGATGCTGGAAACATTTGTCTCTAGAATATTTTGATATAAAGTGTTATCTCAATGACTGCATGTGTTTTAGATCCCATGGCTGGAAAACAAGCCCAGATCATCACCTCTACTTTTTTTTTTTTTGCCACACATGCTTTTATGAAGATCACATTTTTTACAAGGAACACTTTTAACCAGACACACTTCCAAGAAATCCATACATATTCAGCCTTTTTCTGAGTGTGCTATCATGAACATTTAATGTGCTTACAGCAGTCTGTATACAACATGATGGAACTCGTTTGGTCTTGAAGGCTGTCTGTTAACACTCGAAAAGTATGTTAAACTGTAAAAAAAGATGAATTTCAAATGTTTTGAGATGGATTTTTTAACCCTTACTCATTGATGTACACTAATAATTGCTTCTCTGAGGTCAATTGTATGAAGTCTCTGAGGTCCTAGACACATGTATGAGTGCTCTGGAACGCCGCACTTCATTTATACAGGGTTATTCAAAAAGAATGAACTGATTTCATTCCGCATTACTTTATTAGGGAAAAGTAATTCAAAACTCCAGCAACTATTATACTCACAATTAAATTAGATAACTCCTTTTTCAAATGGTCACTGACTCATTCCATGACGATGCTTGAGAACTGAAGCAATGCGTCATGATATCGGTATATTCTTTTTGAATAACCCTTTTTCCCCCAACTAATTTCTGAATGTTGGAAAACACACAATACATATTATAATGTTTTAAATAAAAATAGGTATACAGTCTGTATTCATTTAAAGAAAGCAGAATTATTCAAGGAAAAAGGTGCACTAACTTACTAAATTATATGTTAGTTATTGGCGCGCACACACCCACACACCCACACACCCACACCCACACACCCACACACACACACACACACCCACACACACACCGATTAAGATCCCAGATGATGCAGGATCCGTCTCGGCTGACACTGATCAGGATGCTGTATGGTTTGCAGACAAAAAGACCTGTGACCTCATCTGTGTGTCCATACAATTGAACCTGGGATTCAACTTCCATTTCAGATGCCTAGAAAAAAAAAAAAAAAAAGAAGTAAACCTGAAATCTGCAGAGGAGATCCTCTACAAAGCCCTCTAGAACATGTTTGATTAAAAGCCTTATAAATACAAAATAAAATTAGACTTGACCAACATACCAGACTGGAAGGCCAACACTAACACTGAGTACAATAACGGAAGGACTAAACTCTAGTTTGTGAGAAAGCTCAAATGTATGCATAAAGATACTGGAAATCTTATATCAGAGTGTGATCATGAGCAATATTTACTATGCTTTATTTACTATTTCATCGGACATCATACTATGTCATCATACTATGTCATCGTCAGTAAGTCAGTGAGGAATAGGAGGTCATGAAACTGCTCTCCATCAAGGACAATACATCCCAGCCATTTCATAACATTCCATCTCATGATTATCTTTCTGAATCACTGGTTTTATTTAAACGTGCTATTTAACTAACTGGAGTTGAACTAACTTTAACTAAGAGACAACAGTTCTTTCTGACTATTTGTATTAATGTAAAGAGATTTAAATCACTTTTACTTGTATACGTGTTTACTTTTAACAATGGACATTGTCCCAAGGCAGCTTTACATAAATAAATCAGGGAAAAAAATATAAAATTTATAAATTAGTCCCTAATAGTTTATTGCTAATGAGCAAGGGAGAGGTGAAAGTGGAAAGAAAAAAATCCCTGAGATGGCATGAGGAAGAATTGTCAGAAGGAAATTAATCGTCATCTTTTTTTACATTATAAAACTATAATGAATGGACATTCGGTGTCACCCACCGAATGTCCATTCATTATAGTTTTATAATTGTTGAAGATGAGGTTAGAAGAAGTAAAGTTCATGTGAAAGGTGAGAGGGCAATGAAACCCATTTGACCTGTCGGACTCCACGCTGGGCTAAAGGAAATGTGTTTCTAGGCAACAGAAAAATGGCAAATGAGACTACTTCAAACATGGTGCATGGTGACCTACCACAAATCGGTTGCTGTAGGCCGTAATGACTCCACATTTACTGCCCGTAAACAGCTGACAACCATCAGACACCCAGGCACAACTCGTCACCTGAGGGTGAGGGAGCATGTTTTAGGGGAAGTAAACACTGCATTTAAAAGAGACTGCTATAAAGTAAGAGATCCAGCAGGAAAATAAACATGTTAACAGTCACAATAATAATATAATCACTATCTGTGTCATCCGATTCAAATAAAAAAAATATACGTGATGGATTAAATATACATCGGTACATCGTACGCGGTAAGTACATAAACAATGGTTTTTGCTTAGAACATAGCCCTAGATGCTGACATGGCATTAAAACTTACACTGCTATTACAACAAATTAAATAATGTAGAGTTTATGCTACTCTGCAGTTATCAGATGAATTATGTACTATCATACAGTTAGATTAGTAAAATCAATGTGGTGTCACAAAAGCTTGTCTCTTTTTTTGCACAACAATTTTTATTAATGTCAGACCTGATGGAGTGGAGAGCACTGGATGTAATTGATGGGCGGCTCACTTTGCTTGCTCTTGAGCCTCAGTATGTTGTCACTGTAGCCCCAGCTGAGAATGGCAGACCACTGGATATCTGTACTGTGCATACTTCTCACACCTAATAAACAGTGAGACGTCAGCTGAGAGTGTTATTACAGAATCAGTAAGTTGCCTTGCTTAAATTAAGGCAACCGCACTGATTGTTGCAATTTTTTTGTTCTAATGCTTTCCAGGTTCTAGTTGATTTTTGAGTTTTTCCTTTTAGACTCTTCAGAAGGGGAAATGCAAGCTTAACTTGGTGACTGGTGATTGACTTGTCCAGTCTAAAACATTTCACTTTAATCCCTAATTAACTCATTTGTTTTGTAGCAGTGTGTTCGGCTGCATGATGAATTTACTATTTAATTATATTGGATGCATTAGTCTGTAAATTGACAGATAAAATATTTTAGACTTATTTTTTTCTATAGAGTTCTGAATTCATTCTATTGCTATAATCATAAGCCACATCATCAATAAAGATCAGTCAGACCATTCTAAAAGCTGCAATGCAAGCCCAAAACATTTCAGTGTGCATGCCAGATCAACTTTTGTTTAGAAGTATAAGCATATTCCTTCTTTTTCCGAAATTTGGCCTCTTTGTCTATTTGATAGAGGTTAATCTTGGTTCCAGAAACTTTTGTGGCTTTATTTCTCGTACCAACTCTTATTATGACGAGGGGTTTGCGTCTGATGGAATGAGCTGTACATTTCAGTTCTCCTTATAAGAGGAAATCCTCTTTTAACAGTGGATTCTGATTCCTTCACCCCTAATCTGGGTGGTTGTTTGCTGTGGTTGTTTGCTATGGTGCCCCCCCTCAAAGCTCTCAATGTTTCTGTCATCATCAGGTACTGTCGCATTCCACATTCCACAATGATTCTAAAATTGCTCAGATACTTAGATGCTCAGATATTTGTTTTTTCTCCTCAAGACAGCTCTCTAGTTTATCCACTTTAACACAAAATGCAGTTTTTACAGGTGAAACCCCAAGAGTACTGTAATAAGAGTAGACCCTCAGAGCTATTAATTAGTTAAACAGTCAATCAAGCAGAGTACACAGAGGAATCATGAAAAATCTCTCTGTCATACAGTTTTTCTCAAAAATCACCTGAAAAAAAGGTTCCATGTTTAACACATCAGAATCTGAAATGATGATCTTTAGTCTCTTTTTCACCATTTGAACCTAAAATGTACATCAATATCTGTAGGCTGCTCTACTCTTACTGAGTGTAATTGGTGCTAGATGTTCCAAAGACCTGAGGGTGTATCCATTTAGAGTTTTCTATATGCACAGTGTTTTGTGTGTGTCTTTAATGTGTGTAAATGCGCATGTCCCTCACCCTGCTCCTTGCTGTAGATCATCATAAGACAGAACTTGCAGGAGAGACCACAAATGGCTCGAGTGGGCAGTGCCAGCAGAGAGCCAAAACACTCCCCATGTGGCTGGCTGAAACACACCACTGGGTCAGGAGCACTGGGTGAGCCCACATACTCACCCCATTTTAGGCCTTTAATCCATGGAAGAGGACTCTGAAAAACATCAGAAAAAGATGAACTGCCTCAAGCCTACTAACATCATCTTTCTGTTCTCGACACAGTAACCACAGTGACTTCAAACAGTTCAACATGCTTGGATAGAGTTAAGAACTAAAATATTTACCTAAGAAACTAATTAAATATACACATACGACAAGAAACATTCAGCATCATTCCCACTTAAGGAAAATCTAGCCAAATACATGGGCATGGGTCATGTACTGTAGCTTCTTATTTACTTTACATGGTCAAATAACTGGGGCAATCTAAACATAAAAAGTCCTATTTAAAACCCAGCAATCAACAGCATGGGCTTTTATTGGTCTAAAGGTGTAGTGCTTTTACTGTATCACTGCTCTTTCAGGGCCTGCAAGTAAAACATGGCTGAAAGAATTCCACAGAGAAAACAAACCATAAGGTCATAATTTGATGCTTGTAGAGACACTGTATATGAACATGGACTATGGTTTACAGACAGATTTCCTCACATCTACCTTTTCACTGAAATATGGCTATTAAGTAAAGACAAAAGAATAATCTAAAAGAAAAGTCATCTATAAAACAAATTTGATTGACACTTTTAAAATACATAATGGTTATTAGATCCTACTTTTTTTTTATTCCGTGCCAACCTTTCTAAAATACTGTACATTTACTTTTCATTATTTAACCTTTTATGCATATGTGTTGCAAGTATGTGAAATACAGATAAACGCTCACCGGGTGGACAATATCTTTGCTTTGATCACGGCTCTCCCGGAATGCCAGCTGTACCAGCAGGCCCATGGCAGCAGGCAACTCTCCCTCCATTATGAGTTTGGGTCCAGCACGGCTGATATGTTGGGTGTGGAACAGCTGTCTGGGTGTCTGGCCATAGGTCTTGATCATGGTCTCTAAGGCTCGCCGCTGTACAGGATCCTCCACTGCTGAGACGTCCATGCCGAAATATGTCTGCAGTACAAAATAAATAAAATAAAATAAATACAATGTTTAAAAAGACAAACATGATAGCTGCACTGTGGAATGTAAACTTCAGCTTTATCTCTTTCTTAAAAAGATAGGTCTAAATTTTTACATGATAACAATAATAATAATAATAATAATAATAATAATATGGCTGGAAGCAGCACCTCTTAACAACAGAGAAAACCAAACAGCTATTATGATTATCCGCACAGCACTTAATAAGAAGATATATTAAACCTGGAAGCAAAACTGTTGTGGATATTAATCTACTATGTAATTATTATTGATTCATCAATGTATTAGTGGTGGGCCATCAGGGCCAGCAAGGCCTTCTCTGCTGGCCTGAACACTATCAGAAACACTGACCTACATTTACAACCTAAATTCTAATATATTGTTCCATGAAATTGTATTCATTTATTCCCAACAGTTTATTCTCTTCATTTCGTAGCGTTTCTCTTGGCTGCATTGCTTCCAGTAAGTGTGTGTGGATGTTAGAATTTTTTGGCCAATCAGATTTCAGCCTCTATGTGCTGCCATGTCAATCTAATCTGCCCAGGGCCTTCAAAGTCTGTACTGCTGGCCTTTTTACTATAGAGAATATTATCAATGGGTCTGTTTCTTTAACCAATCAGATGTCAAATTTGCCTCACAGGGCTGGCTAACTGGCCCAAAATAGCGTCAGCATTTTTTCGTCCTCTGATTGGTTGGTCAGAGGGAAACTGTTATAGCCAAGTTCGACTGGCAAAACATGTTGGTAGCACGCTGCACACATTAATACATCTGAGTTAGACTTTTTTTATGCCTACGGAGAAGAAGAAATTGATTTGGTCTCAGACATACTTAAAAATACATTTTCAAGAAAAGCTAGACATTGTTAGGAGGTCAGCCAACCCCCGAAGCTAGCTAGCTTGTCTCAGCCTGGGAAAGGGCTTGTTCACCACTTCCAGACCAGTGAATACAAGCAGTACCACTGGCTTACAGCCTCGGAGGAGCGGTGCAAATTATGAGTCTGCAATTTACATTTGTAATGTTTTTGTCATGTTATTAGACAAATATTGATTCTGAACTGCTCCAGATGATGTAGGAGCACAGTTGCGGTTGTAGTGTAGAGATAGAGAGCTTGCTTTAGTAAAATGGTATTCACCCTCAACATGTGAAAAGCCTCTCTCTCTATAATGCCACGCGTTGTTATATTGCGTTTTTGTATAGTATTGATGGTTTATATAAATGCGACGTGATAGTGGTGGTATTAAGAGGTGGATTAAATCGGGTAAGTCCCCACTGAAGGCCCAGGTACCAAATGCACAGCCCTCCACTGGTATGTATGTATAAATAAAAAAAGACACTTTAAAACGTTGTGTCAGTGATTCGCCTCTAGGGGCCGCTTTTGTACTGTAAAATGACATCAGACCTTCTCAACTGCTCATGCAAAAGTCGCAACCCGGAAGAACTACTGGTATGGATTTTTAGTTCCAGCAATCAACTATCTGGGCCAAAAGTATTTGGCAAAATCATTAAGATATGCTTTACATGGATTATAGTGGAAGATCTTGGAAGATCACAGCTGTTTAATATATTTGGTTTCACTGCTTGTTTATGCATTTAAAGTATTAGCCTCTTTAAAAGCACTGGTAGATGCTACTTAAATGCTACACAAAATTCAGTATTCAGTAATGCAGAATGCTAATTATGAATAATGCCGGTTAGAAAGAGCATGGGGTATGAATATGGTGCCGCTGCACAGCAGGTCAGGCTGTGTAAGTGTGTATTAGTGGGCAAAATGACTTGCTATGGCAGCAGAATAATAGGACACTTTGTTTATGTTGTATGACAAATTAAATTTAGCAACATGGATGTCCAACATTTGGCTGAAAATGATGGCACACACTTTTAACCTGAATAAAGTTTTGAAATAAATCACAATAATCCTGTCAAAATACAACAGAGCTCTTCATGCCCTTGGCCCTTGGGATTATTCGAATGCCTTCCTGAACTTAAAAATGTGGCTAAATGGGCACATCCCATTATCATGCTCCAAAATGTAATGATGGTCAGGCGTCCACATCTTTTTTGTGAATGTAGATATACACAAGAACTTTTCAGTCAGGGAAAAACTAACCGCAGGGTGAAACACATTGATGGCATGGATAGCAGCCTTGCCCTTCTGCTTCAGTCCAAATACCAGGTCTATCCACTGGCAGAGCATCTGAGACACCTGCTCAGACTCAAGTGCCTGTCTGTGGATCAGCACGAACAGCCGCGGGTCATTCCTGGCCCATGGAGGGAGATTCACATGATTCACTCTCTCACCATTCTGCCGAACTCCAAAGTCAAAACCTGGCATGGGGAAAAAACCTTTGATTAACATGGTACATACAATAATAATATCATTATATAATTTCACGTGTTTCAGGAGAACAGATTAAAACCTTTGTCTGAGTTCCAGACTTTTTTGCTGCTAAATAAGTTTTTTCCTCTATAAGAGTTTAAGCAGTAAACCAGGTAAACCGATGATGCAGAGAATAATTAATGAGCTAGAAAGTTTAAACACCAGGATATACAAGGGATACAACAGGAAGCAAACATTGTAGAGAATGTGGAAGCGATAAAGAATAATACCTTCTCTGTTAACCAAGAATTCTGGTAGATAAAAAAACTCTGGGATCAGCTCCTTAACATCTGTCATGGACTCATAAGAGGACAGTCTCCATGTTGTCTTCATGGAGTGAAAGGTCCGATCAGGAATATCAAAACTCTGGTCTGTGAGCATTAGAGAGTAAAAAAAAAAGAATCATCCTTTAAATTACTATAAATAATCCATTAAGGACAAAATAGAATGGAATGAGAATTTGGTTGAAGCAGATTTTTATGGCTATTATGCATGAAACTTTCAAACGACTCTAAAGCATAAATCTCTTTAAAGGTGCTGGTAGGTGCTACTCAGGTGTTACTCAATATTCAGTAATGCAGAGTTCTACTTATGAATAATGCCTGTTAGGAAGAGCATGGAGTTTGAACTTGCTGCCCCTGCACAGCAGGTCAGGCTGTGCAAGTGTGTATTATTAGTGTGAGTATTAGTGTGTACAATTACCTTGATATGCCAGGAACATTTTGGTAAAGGGAGGCATCCGGACTAGGAAGTGCAGAACAGTACCACTGTTAGAGTAGTGGGAACCATAGTGATATGGCTGTACAGGGGGCATGGGGTCATCTTCACGTGCACCCTTCCTATATTCCTCCTCCAAATACTACAAAAGCAAGTCATACTGTATAACTATTTACTTAATATGAAGACCATAAGCACTATTTCCAGACATTTGAATTTTTAAATGAAATCCAGAAAGAGCTAAAGCAGTACCCTGTAGTTGTCCACATATCTGTCCTCTTTCTCTTTTGACTGCACTGCAATAGGTTTGCTCAGGTTCCTGAAAACATATAAAGTACAAAATATCAAGTATAAAAATGTAATCCTATTAAAAATACATAAAAAAATTCTCCTTCATAAAGAATGAATTAATCACATCTGCAAAAACTCGTCTTCACAAACCTGGTGTCAAGCTCTTCTCAGGAGAGTGTAATAATATATTTTAAAAACCATGCTGACGTATAAACAATATGGACACTACACATGAACCAGATCTTATTAGGAGGACCTAAATTTACTTTAAGAGCTCTAACTCATGAATGCCTCTGTGCATCCAGATAAAAACGTAAAAGGCATATACACATACAAGTTTAAAATTAAAGCATTTTGGAGCTAGAACTGTTTCTTAGCAACCATAGGTCGGATCATTCTGAAATTCAGTATCTCGATTTATTAAACTAATCTGTAATCAGAATTGTGATGAAACCCTAATAACTTAAAATACAATACATTCAAACAGGCATTTGACAGAGCTAACATTGAGTTACTACTGAATCAGATCAAATCAAATCTTATTTGTCACATACACATACATACAGAGTACGACATGCAGTGAAATGCTTTAATTACTATCAATAGTGCTGATTATAAATGAATCTTTTACAGATCAGTAGTTTATTTTACTTTGTTTATTAGAAACAATAATCAAACCAATGGAAAAGTTAGACAAAGCATTAATTGTCTGTGATTTTAATATTTTACTCAGAACGTAAAAATACTGCAGCAAGTCATATTGATAATCTCCTATAGTTATCAACATTGATTGGATGACCGTTACTCTGCAGAGCTCGACTGGGCTACTGAACATCTAGAATCAATGCTCTACACATTAGATAATGCAGTTCCCTTGAAAAAAAATTATTAGAAAAAATTAAACAAGACAGACCACTCGTAAATTAGTCAGTTTTGTATTTCAAATAGCATGGAAGGAGGGCCTCCTGAGTTATAGAAAAGCTCTTAGTGCTGCTAGATCAGCAAATATCCCTACCCTCATAAAAAAACAACAAGCATAATCCTAGATTTTTATGCAGTAAAGTAGCTAAATTAGCTAGGAATAGGAGCACCACATGAACATGAACACCATCAATAGGCAGCGAGGATTGAAAATATTAGGCAAAAAAATTAAGATTACTAATTTAAATCCAAGCAATTTAATAACCCTGTAGATAACAATATAAATACAGTGGTGTGAAAAAGTGTTTCAGATTTTTTTGCATGTTTGTCATACTTTAATGTTTCAGATCAAACTAATTTAAATATTAGTAAAAGATAACACGAGTGAACATGAGTAAACTGTATATCACATCAGCAATTACAACCAAACTCATCATGCGTATTGTGTGTATCCTTTAGCTACATTTTTTTTTTTTAGATAATTCCAGAAGGACTTGCACCTTTTCTAAGAATAATACATTCTTGCATTAGCAATGGTTATGTACCTAAATCGTTCAAACTGGCAGGTATCACCTAATTTAAAAAATGGACTTGTCCCCTGTCAGCTGTCCAACTATAGACCAATATCAAACCTCCCCAGTTCTTCTCACACCTACTTAGGAAGAACATTTATGAAATGTATCAGTCAGGATTTAGGCCTCATTATTGCACAGAGACAAAAGTGGTTAAAGTGGTAAATGACCTGCTATTGAACTCTGATTAAGGTTTTGTCTCCTTAATTATGTTGCTTCATCTTAATTATGAGCTTTTGACACCAATGATTATAAACTCCTTGCTAAACTAGAGAATGTTGTTGGAATAAAGGGAACAGCTCTCTCCTGGCTCAGGTCTTATTTGACTGATCGTTAACAGTTTGTTGATGTAAATGGTGAGTTTTCAACACTCCCTGAGGTAAAGTTTGGTGCTCTACAAAAATCTGTTGTTTTTTCTTTATATATGCTGCCTCTGGGTGAAATTATTCATATGCCTGGCATTAGCTACCATTACTATGCTGATGATAGACAGTTGTGTTTCAGCAAAGCCAGGTGAGAGACATCAGCTTAACAATGTTGAAGAGAATATGACCACATCACCCCTGTCTTATTCACTCTACATCAGCTGCCAATCAAATCTTGCATTGATTATAAAACAAATATTTGAGCGAACTTTTGTTTGATTATGATCTGCCATACTTACTTTAATTAAAAATAGTTTCACTTCATATTTATTTATACAACCAAAAATACAATATGAACTTAAATCTTTTTTGTGAATGTTCATAAATAATTTGAATATATTGAATTATAAATTAAACAATTAAATGTAATGTTTAAATTTTTTTTAAAGGGCAACATGATATCAATGTAATGTCTTACCTATAAATGGTTGGGTCCTGCAGGTCCAGCATCTCACTGGTGTAGTCACTCAGGATGAAGGGGAAGACAGGGTACTGCATTAAGTCATTAAAAGAGCGGCCTGCATGCTTATTGAGATGGGTGAGATACTCGAAATTGGTGATCTGGTTTGAGCCCCACAGGTGTGTGAGGGCATTTATATTATCGTATTCAAGCAGGTTGGGCAGCTCAGAAGTAAGGATGTTGTTGTAGACGTTATCACGAGCCTAAGACGAGAGAAAAAATAATAATTTGAGTTATAAAGCACTTAAACAGTTTTTAAAAGCTTCAGAGTACATAAAATAAATATACATTTAAAGAGAATTAATAATAAAAAGATATAAAAAATATGGTGCATTCATCACACATAGGAAACATTCCTGATACCATAAGAATAAAGATAAGATATATATTAATTGACTTTTATGTTGTAGGGTGTAGGTAGGATTACGTTGTAGGATTATGCATTTGAAATTAAAATAAACAAACTATTTCTTATACAAAAGATTAATTTGTATAATGTGAACGAGCTGACTATTTTGGAAACCTAGCTGCTTTACCTTTGTATTGTCAAACGCCAGAAGCAGAGTTCGACCATTAGTAAGAAAGATCTCCACAGCATTGTCTCTGAGCTGCCACCAGCGTTTGTGCACCTCCTTAATCTCCTCATATGTCCAGCAGAAGGATGCAGGCTCTGTCTCTCCCTGAGGAATCTGCTGATAAAAAAAGCTTTTTTAGCTGGAGCCACTCATGAGTAGATACACGTGCACACAAAATATCCACAAGAATCTGCTGAGCTAACCTGTCTATTGCTGGTGTCAGATGCATTGTCCTCCACAAAATACATCCCTGATTTCCCTACAGACACAAAAGATAATATTGCAATGGAACATAGTTATGTGCAACGGGTATTTTCTTTGGTAACGTGAGTGATTTATGATAGAAGGGTATCTGCAAGATTGAAAGGGAAAGTTTATAGGACTGAGGTGGGACCTGCGATGTTGTATTGTTTAGATACAGTGGCATTGACTAAAAGACAGGAGATGGATTAGAAATGAGTTCATTAGAGGGACAGTGCATGTAGGACGTTTTGGAGACAAGGTGAGGGAGGTGAGCTTGGGATGGTTTGGACATGTGCAGAGGAGGGACATGGGGTATATTGGGAGGAGAATGCTAAGAATGGAGCAATCAGGGAAAAGGAAAAGTGGAAGGCCAAGGAGGAGGTTTATGGATGTGGTGAGGGAAGACATGCAGGTAGTTGGTTTGAAAGAGGCAGATGTAGAGAACAGGGGGGTATGGAGACAGATGATCCGCTGTGGCGACCCCTAATGGTAGAATCCGAAAGAAGAAGAAGATTTATCTTTGGTAACGTAATGAGCTTACCCAGCAACAATTCTCCTGCGGTTTCTCTTGAAGGTGCTACATTCATACACTTCCGTGTGAACCTAAAAGGATGGACCAAACAGCATGTTCGAATACTTTCATTCCTAGGCCTTAAAGACAGAAAATGCTTAGTTTATAGTAAAACTAAGAAATACTTGACAGAATTGTAACTTTTACCTGATGGGCTCACTAGTGGCTTTATCCTTCACAGTGGAAGAATATGATGAGTGGGTCTTCTCTTCAAAGAGGAAAGCAAGCGGGGCCTTGACAGGGTCTGTTCAGGAAACAAGATGCAACATTTATGCAAACCAGAACCAGCTAGAATGTAATGCATTAAAAAAAATTCTTATCCTCATCTAAAAACATCTGTAGCATTTTTCTTACCAATTTACTAACTGATCTGCACCCCTGCTATAAATCTACCAGCTGCACACTATACCCTTATGAAAAGCTTTAGCCATAGATATAACAAGATGTTAGAAATGTCAATGCCCTGCCCTGGAACTTACTGGGATAAGGACAGTTACAGTACTTAATTTACTTAAAGTACCGAATTTAAAGTTAACCTTTAAAATTTACAGTTTCTCCATAAATAGTTAAACAGGTCCCTAATTTTTTTATACATGAAGTCCTTCTTACTTTATCTTACTTACCACACGACCTTATCCAGAGAGTCTTGCTTATTTAATTATTACATTTTTAAAAGTTTTTTTTTTAAATTGCCAAAAGATTTGGCACCAGAAAGGAAAGTCTATAAAAAGGTATATGTTGAGATGTCACAGTATATGTATATATACAAAGTTCTGTATTAGTTGAACCCAGCTGCTCTTTCTGTATGACTGTACTGTGTACCCTCAGGTTTGCAGCGATCCTTGAGAAGGTATTTATTAGGGATGGTGAGATAGCATCTCTGCAAGCGTCTGCGCTCCCTGTTGGGGCCCTCAGTAGGATCAAGTTGCCATGATGTTGGATAAGATGACCGGTCATACCACACCGCTCTAAAAGACAGACAGACGTGGACATAGACACACATTTTACAGCAGTAGTAATCTGACAGAATTCTTGGGTATGTGAACTCCAAAAAATGATGCGAGTCACAGACACAACTAAATCAAATAATAGATTCCACAAACCACTTTATTATAAAATGAAATGAAATTCATTATTTAATTAAGGTTAATTAAATGGAAAAGTCCAAAGTAAAAACAGTAGAGACAAGGACATACTGACCGATCATGAGTGAGTTGCTGCACCAGCTCTTGCCAATGACGGCTGGCACTCAGGTCAATCTTGTAAAGGCTTCGGATGTGTTGAATGACCTTCTTCCTTTCTATGCCTTGTCTAAGAGACATGTTCTGGGTGATGTCTGCTGCAATCTTGGAGATGTCTTTTGACTTTCCATCCAATCTCTGCATGAGACTGCAGAGGAAATCACATGTTAACTTCTACTGTATACTGTAAAGAAGGATACAAAGAGAAAGTTTAAAAGAATATAACTCACATCTTTTGGGCAGTAGCCAGTTTTTTCTCCCATGCACCTTTGCTTGTTCTTGCCTCTGACTCATATTTGAGTTGCTCCTTTAATTAAAAAAAAATAATAATAATAAAAATAAAAAAAAATCAGTTTTGAAATGACAAAGAAAAATATTATTATAGATATATTAGTTTGCTCTTTCAATTTGGGGAGTGATCCAGCTGCAGTTCAAGGTAAGCCCCCACTTAACAAGTCTAAATACAGGTAAGTGTATATGTACTGAGATATCTTTAAAATGAATTAAGCTACAGGTCTACCTCCCACACCCAGACATTGCTCATACATTATACAGTATATTGGAAACACACTGTTAACTACAGTTGTATGCTGATACAAATGCCCCGTTCCAGCATGACAATGTCCCTGTGCACAAAGCATGGGCCATAAAAACATGGTATGCCAGTGTATCTATAGAAAGTAGATACATTGTAAGTAACCCCACTGAACACCTTTGGGATGATGCATGTGTTTTTTTTATAGTTATGTTTTTTGTCACTATAGTTCTTCTTGTCCTGTTTATATGGTTAATATGGTATGTATCTTAAAGACTGGGAGATTTTTGATCTTTTTTTATTTTATCTGTGTGCTGGGCTGGGTTAGATTCCTTAAGAACTGACTTTTGTGTATGGGAACAGTTGAGGACTGACACTTGGGATAACAAATGGGTACATGGAGTATAAATAAACACGAATATAAAGTTAAAAAAAACTTTTTCTTCTCTAAATTTCTACATGCATACATTTTTATTAGATTACATGACAGTAAGTAGTAGCACTTGTCTGACATCAGTGCATGAGGTCACTTGTTTGCTGGCAACTAAATGGCCTAAAAAATCCCCCAACATCTAGTCGAAAGCTTTTCCAGAAAATTAAAGCCAGGTATAGTAGCAATTAATACATATTATGGATTGGCATGTTCAATAGCACATATGGCTGCAATGTTTGGTTGCATTGGCCATACAGGTTGCATCATACTTTTGGCCATACAGTACATATTCTAGGTGCATTGCTTTATCCTTTGCAGTTTGAGTTCTGTTTAACATGCTGAATATAATCAACATAATACAGCATAAACATAATGCCATAATAACAGCTGGTAGAGCGGCCACCTCTCTGATGGCTTTGAGTAGGTCTGGTTTGGGTGGAGCCGTTGGGGGGATGCAGCGATGGCCACACAGCTTCAGTGATGTCATGAAGGTGTTAGCCGCTGCCTGTTCTTCCTTAGTGAGGCTCTCTTTGTGGTCATGAAGCATCTCGTACAGGTAGAGAGCCAGCTTCTGTCCATGCTGTTAAACAACACAAATTCAAGTTATACATAGACCGTACATATGAATATAATAAAGTTATAAAATAACTCAGCAATAAATATGTTGGAATGAACATAACAGTTATTCAACAACTTGAGTTATTTCTGTTATGGCTGTCCTGAACTTGTGTCTTGTGAACTTGTGTCCTGAACACAGAAAATTGACTTATGACAGCTTTCATGGTTCTTTCAAAAAAGGAAGACACAATTTACCTCTAGCCTGCTGCTCAACACATGCAGTGTACATGAAGCCATTAAAACATGGGGTATTATCCTGAAACTGATAACTGCATACCATCTACAAGCCAAAACTGTCTGAAGACTCTTGACACTCACTTCATATGTTTGAAGAGGTTGCTGTTGGGTGGACTTCTGTATCACCAACTTATCCGTGAGAAAGGCCCAGATCAGAGTGTACAGAGACACCAATAACTATCTCAGCTTGTAGTGGAAAAAAAGTTTTTCCAGGGTGGAAAAAGCGCCGTCCAAAGTATTACAACTTTCGGTGAAAATCCGTCACCTCTAAAGATGCCTAGGCAACTATTGTCTAGGGCTGAAGAAGGTTTTGTTGCTAAATGGAGCAAAGTGGAAGGGAAGTGCAACTGGCAACTCTTGTAGATACAGTACCAGCAACAGTGGAATATTTTGCTGGGGACTATTAAATATATTCACCAAGACTTAACATGTGCAGAGACTTATGTCCTGGACAATGATCTTTCTCTTTTTTTGTATTTCATGTGTTATAGGTGGATTCTGTTGGGTAATGAATTTCTATCTGAATACAGTTGGGTGTTGGTATATAATACTTTGGCATCTGGTGTTTTTTTTATAATAATGATAAAAATGATAACAATACAATAATATAATAAAATGATAATAATACAATGACATGTAGTGTGTGCTGTGACAAGTCACCTCAAGTCCAGGACTGAGGCTTTCTCTGAGGATGTCAGGATGATTTTGTTCATGAACAAACTCTAGTGCTTTCTTTCTGTCCTCAAGAGGAAGTACAGGACTGAGTGTGTGCACCAGCAGCCGGCCGATTTGAATCCGGAACGTGTCCCTGCAGGACCAGAGGATGCGACACCATTGCTGTCGTGGTGCTCCGCTGTGTCCTTGACTACCCTGAGAAACAAACAATACAGATTTCAGAACCAATGTGTTTGCGCCACACATCAGATGTCACCAGACAAAAAGCCTTTAGCATGCGCACTGGGTTACAGATAACACTGAACTATATATCCGAATTGCAGATGATCAGAATGAGCTGTTTTTTTCGGTTTTGGCTGACAGGAGTGAAACCCACTGTGGTCTTCGGCTTTTGAAGCCCATCCAAATCAAGGTTCAATGTATAGGGCATGATGTGAACATTACCAGAATCTTTTGACCTGTACATTATCTGCATTATTTTATTCATTGTGCTGACATCATACGACTGGCTGATTAAATAAGTGTCGGGTGAATGTATAGTATAATGTGTTAAAGAAATGTATGTATCAGTGAGGTATATGCCACTAACCAGTCCAATTTTTATTCCCTCCATCATGAGCTTGAGGAGATCTTTCTGGAAACATCTCATGT
The DNA here is from genome assembly GCA_014706435.1 of Silurus glanis. NCBI lineage: Eukaryota > Metazoa > Chordata > Actinopteri > Siluriformes > Siluridae > Silurus > Silurus glanis. The sequence goes on along the minus strand of JAAIIK010000049.1, from coordinate 4,319,058 downwards.
CAGCGAGTGGGAATGGACCAGGATGTGTGAAGCTATTCTCCTCCGATATTTGTTCAGGATGTGAGGGCGTGCCCACTGTGTGATCAGGAGACTCTGGAAAGTTTAGTAGGTCAAGGAAATCCTTAGTGTTGTCTGTAGAGTAAAGAATGCACACAAAAAAAAAGTATTAATCAGTGAAATATTCAGTAACATAAATGGCTGAATATATATTCCACATATAAACTTTATCAGCAGTTACGTTGCTATTTGTACAACAATCTAAGTATTAAAAGAATTAATCAATTTAATTCATTTTTATTTGAGGAGCACTTTTAACAATGAACATTGTCTCAAAGCAGCTTTACACATAAGTTACTACAGCTCACAATGTATTAAAATGTTACAATATTATTAAACATTCATCTTATTCAGCATTTCCAAAGCTACTCAAAACTATTATATTAGGGCTGCAACAACTAATCAAAAATCGATAATAATCGATAATGAAATTCGTTGCCAACGAATGCCGCTATGGATTAGTTGGGCTGCTCAAGTTATGGCTTAGCGTGATGGCAAGATAACACGGCTGCTTGCAAAATAGCAGAGAGTACGGGGCCAACCGGCAGCAGGAACAGTATATGAAGAGAACTGTTCTGAATGGTATCTCATGTCCACATTATTTCCACAAAAATGAAAAAGAGAGTATAAAACAAATTCTGATATACAGTTATGTTCAAAATAATAGCAGTACAATGTGACTAACCAGAATAATCCAGGTTTTTAGTATATTTTTTATTGCTACGTGACAAACAAGTTACCAGTAGGTGCAGTAGATTCTCAGAAAACAAACAAGACCCATCATTCATGATATGCACGCTCGTAAGGATGTGCAATTGGGCAATTAGTTGAAAGGGGTGTGTTCAAAAAAATAGCAGTGTGGCATTCAGTCACTGAGGTCATCAATTTTGTGAAAAAACAGGTGTGAATCAGGTGGCCCCTATTTAAGGATGAAGCCAGCACTAACAGGCATTTGAAAGCCTGAGGAAAATGGGTCGTTCAAGACATTGTTCAGAAGAACAGCGTACTTTGATTAAAAAGTTGATTGGAGAGGGGAAAACCTATAAAGAGGTGCAAAAAATTATAGGCTGTTCAGCTAAAATGATCTCCAATGCCTTAAAATGGAGAGCAAAACCAGAGCGACGTGGAAGAAAACGGAAGACAACCATCAAAATGGATCGAAGAATCACCAGAATGGCAAAGGCTCAGCCAATGATTAGCTCCAGGATGAACAAAGACAGTCTGGAGTTACCTGTAAGTACTGTGACAGTTAGAAGACGTCTGTGTGAAGCTAATCTATTTTCAAGAATCCCCCACAAAGTCCCTCTGTTAAAAAAAAGGCATGTGCAGAAGAGGTTACAATTTGCCAAAGAACACATCAACTGGCCTAAAGAGAAATGGAGGAACATTTTGTGGACTGATGAGAGTAAAATTGTTCTTTTTGTGTCCAAGGGCCACAGACAGTTTGTGAGACGACCCCCAAACTCTGAATTCAAGCCACACTACACAGTGAAGCATGGTGGTGCAAGCATCATGATATGGGCATGTTTCTCCTACTATGGTGTTGGGCCTATTTATCGCATACCAGGGATCATGGATCAGTTTGCATATGTCAAAATACTTGAAGAGGTCATGTTGCCTTATGCTGAAGAGGACATGCCCTTGAAATGGTTGTTTCAACAAGACAATGACCCCAAACACACTAGTAAACGAGCAAAGTCTTGGTTCCAAACCAACAAAATTAATGTTATGGAGTGGCCAGCCCAATCCCCGGACCTTAATCCAATCGAGAACTTGTGGGGTGATATCAAAAATGCTGTTTCTGAAGCAAAACCAAGAAATGTAAATGAATTGTGGAATGTTGTTAAAGAATCATGGAGTGGAATAACAGCTGAGAGGTGCCACAAGTTGGTTGACTCCATGCCACACAGATGTGAAGCAGTTTTAAAAAACTGTGGTCATACAACTAAATATTAGTTTAGTGATTCACAGGATTGCTAAATCCTAGAAATAAAAATGTTTGTACAAAATAGTTTTGAGTTTGTACAGTCAACGGCATACACTGCTATTTTTTTGAACACACCCCTTTCAACTAATTGCCCAATTGCACAGCCTTACGAGCGTGCATATCATGAATGATGGGTCTTGTTTGTTTTCTGAGAATCTACTGCACCTACTGGTAACTTGTTTGTCACGTAGCAATAAAAAATATACTAAAAACCTGGATTATTCTGGTTAGTCACATTGTACTGCTATTATTTTGAACATAACTGTATATCAAATAAAGGGGAAGAATACATAAAGTAAGTCGTGTCTATTTGGCGATTTACCGTAGTATATTATTCTGTTGACAGCCAGCACTACAAGTCTTTGCAGCCTCTGAATAAACTCAGTCTCGCTGGCTCTGATGGGGTTTTCCTGGCTCATCCTTCGTTGCATCATTTGTGTAAGCTCATCATTGGCCACCGAGCGCATCCGCATCAGAAGTGAGTCTGATTGAACTAAGGAGAGTTTCTTGTGGCCTGGGCCAAACACACACAATACATATGTTCAATCTGATCAATTCTGTCAGTCAACAAGAAAAAAACATTATTCTTTTTTTTAATCAGACAATCAACAAAATATCTGAAAAAATACAAACATTTGTTTATTTATGCTGCGTTCAAGGCAAAGCTGCATCTTGTGATTCACAACCAGTAAAGCTACTTAAAATTTTAACTTTACAAAAGTCTTGGCATCAATTCAACACAGCCGTGCATACTGTGACCAGTGTACACCTTCTCTACTTTTAAATTAGTTTATTGCAGCATTGGCTTCTAATTTATTTGGCTTTAATTTTAGTTAAAGTACAAACACATTACTCTGTTAAATCTATAACCATATTCAATTCAATTCATTTTTATTTGTATAGCGCTTTTAACAATGAATATTGTCTCAAAGCAGCTTTACACAGATAATGTGGTGATTAAAAGTGAATATGTTCTTTATAAGTAAGTTTGTCCCTGTGCATATGCATCTACTGATAGTGTGTTGCTAACACTACTTGCTGGTGTCTGCTAAATGTCTTGTTGTTAAACTACTCGCTGTGGTCTGCTGCTGTTACGATACTGCAACTTCAGTCCAACATGTTGCCTTAATGTTCAAACTGCACTATACTTGAACAGTAGTAGCTATCACACATGTAGCTCTCTGTAGCTGCTTTCAAAGGGGCAACAATGCTTTTTCCCTTTTGAATGTTCAACATGCCAAGAAATGACTTTATTACAATTTGCAAACTACTGTACCACCTACAAGGCACCATGAACGCAGCATTATTACATATTCCAGTCTTTCTCCAAACCAGAGCATGTAGGAGGTTAATTTGTTTCTCTGGATTTCAGTAAAACATGCAGTAGATTAAAAGTAAATTGTTCACACCTAGGCACCAGTAAACTTTTCAGGTACTGGGCAAAGTACAAGCAACCATGCAGTTAAGTAAGTGAGGTCAGGCGTTCCCCCTTTCCAATGAAAAGCTGCTGTTAGCTTTTTAATGACAAGTCCATGTTTCCACTGGTTTAACCATTAGATAATAAGAAGTTGGACATTTTGGAATTGGAATTCTAGAAGATGGCTTTATCTTACTCGCTAAAATGAAAATCTAAAAGCTTTGGGACACTTAACATAGCCTTCGTATCTATTTAAATTATTTACTTTCTTGTATGACTATTTAAAAGCTTTTGAAAATTGCAGTGAAGATTCCTGCAAGCACTATTTAGTTTACTTCAACCTCCAGTAAAATAGTTCTGAGATTTCATGTTCAAATTATTTCAGCAGTAAATATTGTGAAATTGGCTTAATATTCACATTTAAAGCACCAAGCACTATTCCAATCTTGTTTTACTGGCAGACAATTGGATTTGATTTACTTGAGTTGTTTAACGAATAAACAGTCTTGCCCAATCTCTTACCTTTTAGCATCTGGATTCACACCAGCAGTGCTGTAACTTAACTAATATTACAGACTAACTCTATATTCACTTTGGAATGGGATTCTTTTGCCTCATGTAGCCAAACCCAAGTGGACTTACTGCTATTATATCCCTGATATTCTTAAGTTAGAAACAGACCGTATATAATACGAAAATGTGCGAGAAGGACCATAAACACACCACCATCACTCATCACTCTGGTAGTCAGCAAACGGCACCACATCTGGGTGATTTGTTGTGTCACGTTGCTGCTGGAGTGAGTGCCTGGTATGAAACGATTCAAACTTTTGCAGTGGAAAAGCATGGAACCAGCACTGGAACAACTACAGTACAGCCATCAGTGAAAAGGGGCCTTCAGTTCACAGCATAAAGAGCTAGTAATGTGAGAAGATGGTGTTGTCTAGAAGAAAATAAATGGGCCAAAAATGCTACCTGTTTCAGAGGGGAAAAAATAGGAGGTGAACTCAGTTGGGGAAGGGAGAGGGCTATCCAGGGACAGGAAGTTGAATGCAGAGGGTATCTGGCCATAGGAGCAGTAGTGCTGCCGGGGGATATGGGGGATTATGGAGTCTTTCAGGCCCACTGAACCTTGGGGGCAGGTAAGGTTAAAAACATAATTTCATTTCTCTTATGTCATCATATTGATATATTTGATACCCACCATTATCCTTGAGGACACCAATCAGTCCACATTTTCATCCTATTTAGCTCTAGAGAGCAGAGTTATTTAGATATGTAAGTTGGGATTTCAGTTTAAACCTCCCTAATGGATTCAGTCTAATTGCATGCAGAGGGATAACTGTGATCAAGACAAATCAAGCTACGTTCAAACATGAAATGAAATTCTTTTCAGATTTTTAGATTGAAAACCTTTTACAGAGTTTATAGAGGACTAAAATATATGTTATTACCTGCAATGCTTTTGCGCTTCTGATGGACAGAGTGGTGCAGGGAGGCAGAGGCATGGACAGAGGTGCTTAACTTCCGAGGGTCCTGATTTGCCGTTGTCTTAATGAAGTCAATGGCTGAGAGGAGGACACGGAACTGCAAGGCCCTAGCCATTTCTATTTGACAGACGAGTAGTAGTTTTAATGGAAAGTTTGCAAATAGCTATATAAACCCCTTAAGCACTTCATGACAAGCATTTACCCTGAGTGCAATACACTTTGCTGCCCTGCATAAAACCCAGCAATGTAATGAGGTCCTCAATGATGCGAAAGTACTGGGAACCAGAGGAGCTGCAGGCGTGGATGGTCACTGCCACCAGGAGCTGCTGTATGTCACATACCAGAAGTCTGTAGTCATTTTGAGGGATCCTGCAAAATGAAATCAAACGTGACACTTAAAATCAGAATTTTCATTACAAAAACAAAACAAAACAAAACAAAACAAAAACCTTGAACCAGACTGCAAAAGCCATGCCGATGTTCTTTTATATCACCAACTAACCAAACCCCCATGAGTCTTAGATTGAAGGGAATGACATTTAAAGTATAATTAGATATTTATGTTAGATTTTAATCTGGGAATTATTCTTCAATCATAGCTCCATGTAAATAAATGTATATTGGAATGAATTGCACTTCTCATATAAATAAAATGCATGTTTTAACACATTTTTGATTACTTTAGTTACTTATTCATATTCCATTGTAACTGCATTTCTCTGAAATACTCTAATATAATCCGACAATCCAAACTCTACAAAAGAAAAGATAAACAAAAGAATGATCATTACACATTCTCTAGGCCATTGAGAGTGGACAGCGTGTTGATGAGTACATAAAGAAGGCCATGGTCCAGCAGGATATCAGCCAGTTTCGGGCAAGCATTCAGCAGCTGCAGTAGCACACACAAGGCACCGTGGACCAGCGAGTTTTCATACAGAGAGTTTTCCAAAAGGCCCAGTATGGGCACCACAGATCGCTTTCTGAATGGAGAAACACTTTCCATGTCCTCTAGGTCAAGGCTAGGTCAAAAGAGAACAAAAAAAACCCCAAAACAAAGCATTTATAGAAACAGCTTTTCTTTGTTTTAATTAGAGAGATATCAGTAAAAATAAACTTTTTATATAAAGATATGAATAAAGTGAATTTAATGTAAAGTACTCACTCCTCTTCTAAGCTCACAGTTCGTCCAAACAACATCCCTAGAAAACACTCCAACACCCCCTGAGTCCCCTGGTGCAGATAGAGCTGGTTGGCGAGCAGAGAAAAGCCATGGTTCCTTATGAACTTCTCTTTCTGTTCCTTTTGGGCTCGGGTGAAATACGCATCCAGTAGCTGTGTGTGTATTGGGAAGAAAACAAAATAATTTTTGTTCGAGAACTAATCTTCTAGACCCTGCTGTAGCCTGTTGGCTCACCTAGTCACAATCTATTGTGTTAAACATCCTGGGCCTTTAGTAGTAGGGTGCACGTTAATCTAATTCTATGTGAAAAAACAAGGTGCAAGGTGTTTAGCATGAACACACTGAGCACAACTGGTCCTTATCGTTATGATTAGTGTGCGCTGATTCAAGCCCATTAAGCAGATACCACAAAAGATGCCCTGATTTAGAAGAGCATGTTTCTAATACTGCATCAGAAGCCAATAACAGAAGTAAACCAAGATAACCGATGCTGCATTTAGTCAGACCCATTTTTGATGTCAGCAAGACGTTTGTGATAAGAAGTGCAAAACAAATAAATATGTGTAGAGTGATACAATAGAGGGTATAAAAGAATTAAGGCTTCAGTACTTTGATGACCCCTTGCTGAATTAGAGGGGATGGGTGGTTAACCAAGACGACAAGGGCGTCAGGCTGGATCAGTTTGTCCATTACTTCCTCCAACATGAGATCTGGCAGCAGAAGCAGGACACCTCTGAGAAGATCATAAAGCCCACAGCAGATAAGAACCACACAATCTTCTGTACCAGACCTGGAAAAATGTATCAACAAAAAAAATACACAGAACAGTGTCAGAAAGGAACCATGGAAAAGAGGAAAATAAGTGATTTGGAGCAGTTAACAATTGAAAAAAATGTCTTAATAAATGATTATGGCTAACAGTAAAAAAATAAATAAAAAATTTATAATTTCTACCTGTCGCTGGCCTTGCTGTGTGCTCGGTCATAGCCAGGAGAGTAAGTGTAGCTCTCCACGTCATCATTTGGAGCGGTGCGATCAGCTATGCTGGGCCAGCGGGCAACAGCCATAGAACTGTTCTGTGCTGGAAAGGCCAGGCCCAGGCTGGCTAGGTCACTGTGGCTCCTTTGAAAAGACTGGATGCCTTTCAGGCTGTCAGGCCTTCGCAGAGCCTCTTCACCAATTGATTCAGTACTGATGCTGCCCTCTAGCTCAGTTTGAGCTTCTGGTTCTTCACCTGTGCTGATGAAGGATGTGTGTGGTACCTCATCACCTACATCCTGAGGATCACTGATTGTCTTGGCTAATTCAGAGGTGTTTAGAATCTGCTCTTCTCCATCTTTCAGCATCTTGGTGCTGTCAAGGCCTTGCTGTGCAGTCAGGGAGGTAGCTTCATCTAGTTCACATGGCCTGGGGGATGCATTGCTATGTTTTGCCATACTGGATGTTCGGGCCAAAGAAGAGTAAGGGGAAGGAGTAAAGATGTTTGGGGTGGGAATTGAAATGTCATCTTCAGGAACTGGGGAAAAAAAAGAAGGTGCCCTGTTGTGTGAGAGTTTATATATGTTTATGACTATGACATATACTGTAGCTTGTAAACCAACTTTATATGGTATAGCTTCACCACCAGTTATTTTTGAACTACTGATGTGCAAAAATTACAAAACAAAAGTAACATTTTTGGTAGGAATACTAATATATAACATTAAAACCTCCAGTATAATATTGTGTAGGTCCCCCTAGTGTGGCCTTAACAGTTCTGACCAGTCAAGGCATGGACTCCACAAGACCTTTGTATGACGTAAGCAGCAGATCATTAAATTCCTATATGTTGTAAAGTAGGGCCTCCATAAATCCCACAGATGCATGATTAGACTGAGACGTGGGAAGACCATATCAGCATCTTGAACTTTTTATCATGTACCAAAAGCATTTCTAATAAGATTCATCAGACCACTGTACCCATGTCCAGTTGTACTAACCAGTGTGTACTGAGAACACCCCACAAGACCTGGTGTTTCGAAGGTGCTCTGACCCAGATGTCCAGCCATTACAATTTACCCCTTGTCAAAATCACACCGATCCTTATGCCTTTTCTTCCTGCTTTTAACAAATCAAATTCAAGAACTGGCTGATTACTTGCTGCCTAATATAAATATATATCCCACCCCCTTAACAGGTGCTATTGTAACAAGGTACATGTTATTCATATCACTTTTTGGTGGGTTTTTTATGTTATGGCTGATCAGTGTATGCATAGACCTCTGAGTAAGACACGTGAATGTGATGTCAGCTGTACTTCCTTGTTGCAGAAAACTAGTGGAAGCCTAGCGTGATTTTAAGTGCAAACAAGAATGTGACATTTTGTAAAATGTTTAGTGTCAAACTATTGTTTATAAACAAATTCAGTTATAGCGCATGGTAATGAGATTGGCTTGGAACACTAGCTAAGACTGACACAGAACATTTATAGACAATTAAGACTGATAATTGGTCAGAGGAACTTTCTTTTTTTTTTTGTATGTCATGTTCGTTTTTCAGTGTTTCAATCTGAAAACTTTACATACTGAACATATCCACAAGCAACAAAAGTGTGAAGGTTCAAGAAGCTTGTCATGGTTCTTACATATTTTTCATTTCAAAATTCCAGACTTTTCAATAAATATGGTTTTTAAGACCGTATTTAACATCTGAAAAAATGAATTTCAGTTCCAACATGCATTACATTATCAGAATCTCTGATGTATGCTATTACAGTATATTACCAAATTATTTCCAGAAGGTTGTAGCTACTGTAGCTCATACAAATTAAAACCAAAACACATTCGATGCAGAGCATTTCATTAAAACTGCAATTCTAAAACAGTGCAAAGTTAATCATTTATAAATGCAATTTTTTTTTTTTACTTTTACAGCAACAAAATTGTTCATGTGCAATTCATTAAGAAATTACAAAACTGAACTAAAGTCCATTAACAAAAAAAAAAAAAAAACTTTTTGGCATGTTCACACTAATACATTTTTGTTTGAAAACATATTTCTCTATCCATTTTCGCCTTCCATTCACAAGGTTTTCAAGCAACGAAAATGTGGCTTTTTTAAAAAATGCTCTCCAAAGTGGATGAACCTGAAAATGCCGGTTTCACGTCACAGTGTGGACTGTGTGTAAAAAACTAAGGCTCTTAAAAACTATGACATACGTTTAGTCATTGCTGTGATGTTTTAAAGAGCCAGAAAGTAAATAAATGGCAGGCAGAAATGATGCAGTTCGAAGCTTACGTTTTGCTCATGCGCAGTACAGGGACATGAGCCTTTCCAGACGTTTCAGTGTGGATGAGCAACATTTGGCAAAAGATTGAAAACAAATGTGTGGACGCAGAGTGGTTTTAGTCTAAAACACTGTTTTCAAATTGATCCGGATTAATGCCTTTGTTTTATGAAGAAATATTTTTTACAATTTCTTAATTTTATGTCAGTAAACCAAATAGGGCAATTCGCCCCCATACCAATCCAAACCTGAAAATCACTCAAATCAAATTCCATACTTTTTCAAACTTTTCCAAAATGCTTAGGAACCTGTGCTTGTATGATTTTAATTTATGACTCTAGCACGAACACCCAGAGTTTCTGTGAGATACTGCAAGCCAGACTACCAGGATCATCTCGCTCCTGACAGGGTCCCAAGCCATAATGTACTTCTAGTTACATCATTTAAAAACTTTAACATATTAAGGCTTTTAATCCAATAGAAATCCATAATAACAGGTGGATAATATTTACGCTAAGTTAGTCTGTTTCCTGAAAGATTCTTTGTCAGATTTTAACCAAACAACAGTTTGCAGCTACTCAGATCTTTTTGTTCTGGTTGTATGTGCATCTCTTTGTGTTTATAAATATAAAAAGGAAGTAGAAACAGATTATGGAGTGTATTACCTTCAGTTTGTTTCTCCATGAATGGAGCTGGGGAGAGCGAGAGCACAGAACTGCAGGTGGACTTCCCTTCACTGCTGGACTGTCGCAGACACATGATGGACTGGACCTTCTCCTGGTACAGCTTACCATCTGAGACAGAAAGTTACACATCAGAAATACCATCAAAGATAGCAATTATACAATTACAGGGACTTCACATATTTCTATTTAAAGATTTGGATTTCTATCATTGTCATGGGTTCTCGTTGGTGGAATGAACTTCTCCGTCCATACTATACAATCAACACAATAAACATAATGTCTACATAATAATTAATCTGGGTAACAACTTCATACATACTTTTGCATACATTGAGGGGCCATGATCCTTTTCAGAACCTAATTTTTAGGCTTTAAACTACAATTTTTAATTTTAAACTCACACACTCTGCTCTAGCACTTTTTTAAACCAGAATTTATCAGCAATAGTATCATGTATCCTTTCAGACTGCCTAGGTGCTCTGTTACTCTGCCTCCAAAAGTTTGTCTGTTGTTTTAGTCATAGTTTAATTTTTCTTTTTTTTTTTTTATTTTAATTAATAAAACCACCTTTTTACTGCAGTTCCTCACCAAAATGTAAAAAGAAGTAAAAGCTGGATGGTGTGTGGCACACGTAGGTGTTCGTAGGTGGATGCACAGCCAGCAGGAAGTTGTAGAGTAAACGCAGCAGGTCCAGGTCAGGGGGAGACCCAAGTACTTCCTGAATGATTTTAATAAAGGACAAGCACACCCCCTGTGGTAGAGAGGCAAGGTGCTCATCCTGATTCTCCTGTTAAAATCAAATCGAAAAGTTGAACAAAAGACATCACAAAGGTAAAATTTTTAGAAAAAGTAAATAGAGTGAGTATTTGGGGGAGGGCGGGGTCTTACCTGGAGTACCTGACAGGTTCGCAGAAAGCGGTGCACCACTTGGGCTTTGAGCAGCTGCTGAATATTGAACACCTGCAGAGGATGGTGCTCTCTGATAAGAATCTCTAGTGCAGCCAAAAGAGTTTCCCACACGCCACTCTGACCAACACAAAACACATACGTAATTTAATGTACAACTGTAACAGTATGAATAAATATGATTATCTGTGAATGTTTTTAAACATGTTACCTGAGCTTTGGCCCATATTTTCCAGTCCAGTAATATTTCAGAAAGCAGCCTCAGGTCTTGCACCACAATAGTGGACTCTGTATCGACATTCCACTGACCGTCCTCCTTCAGGATCAGGATAGAACCACTGCAGCATCCATCCAACAGCGTCTTCACACAAATGAACATTTAGAAAGTAAATATAGAAAACATCGTCACATATAACACACACACACACACACACACACACACACACACACACACTTTAAAGTGGAAAAACCTTGTACACAATGCATCGGCAATAAAATTAAAAAGCCAAATGAAAGTTTAAGGCATGAACACCTTAAGAATATGATATCCCACAATGCATTTGGTCTTCATGAGGACTTGATGAATCATGGAGTACCCGTGGCAACACTCCATCTCATGCATGCGATGCTGATTGTGTTTAACCAGTGACAACAAAACCTGCAGTGCCAATGCCTGAGTCTTCTCACAGTCACTCAGCTCCACTGCCTGAGTAAAACAAACACAAACAAAGGAACAGGCAGGAAAAAAAACAACAATTACTGTTACAGTTCTTATGATCTCAAACGTCCTTGAAAAAACTACTAAACCATCACAATCCACTACTAACTCGACACATCCTATAACCCATTCATTATGTTAATATTGACTTTTCTAAATGATTAATTTGTATTTCTGGTGTGTTGATTATTGATTTTATTATTTAGCTTTTTTTTTTAATAATGTATTTCGATGTTTTTTATGTATGAAAGGTGCTATAAAAATAGGTACATAAATTATTATAATTATTTTCCAATAAACCACTTTAAAGTAAAACTATTTCAGCAGGGACACTGTAACGAAAAACTAAAAGTTTCTGATGGATTTGCGAAAGTTTGGAAAATGCTGCTTTTCTTTGTATTGATGAGAGTTTGTCAATGCAAAGCATATTTTTGACACAGCTGATTTCCATGAAGTGACACCCAGAAAACTCCTTATATGTTCAACTACACACTGGCATTTATTTGGGTGCTCAAAATGAACAATGATGGTAAAAACTAAAAGATGGAAGAGAACCTCCCTTTTTAGAATATATATAAGTTTTGACCAGAAAGTCACATTAGCAAGACATCTAAATGATCAAAGTTCTTTTGTCCAGGTTGGATAATGTATGCCAAATCTGGTGCTGATTTTACATGATTTGTAGACAATAAACTGTATTAATGGTCAAATTTGAATTCAGCACAAATTTATTAAACTGAATAAGTTCTTGACCACAAGGTGGTACATAAAGGCCATTGCTGAGATACACACTCACATCTTATCATTTTGCCACACATTAAAAGAAAAACTCTTTATATCTAAAAGAAACATGTTTAATGTGTGGCAAAATGATAAGATAAGCTAATGTGAGCCAAATTCTGTGAAGATTGGGCTAAATTGGAGAGACAGATATGGCAGTTGACAGTAAGGTTATTTAAAAGCCAAATGACTCTTAATAACAGTGGTGAACAGAAAAGCAATACCACACCAAATCAAACCTTGAGGAAGTACAGAATACAAATGTATATTGTTGTATCGGAAGTTAATTGTAAGTAATTGGCATGTAGATTAGCGAATTACCCGAGCAAAAAGAAAGATGAATGCACCAATGCCTCCGATCTTATGCAGACAGCTGTGGAGTCCAAGGGGCTGCAAAGCCTGCAAATGGCAAAGTGACGAAGGTTCCATCACAGAGCTCTGCACTTCTTTAGCACTGAAGGGCCTCTGGAATGTTACAGGAGCTTTGGCCTGAACTTTTAGGCGGATCACTGGCTCATAGATGGTGTAGATGGAAGGACTGCTGGGAGAGTAGACAACAGCTAGGCTCTCCTGTGTGATGAATTGATGCATTTACATACAAAAAAAGGGAAAAAAAAAAACTCATTAAAGTAAACGGACATTTGTACACATTCATATACATAGCTCCAGGAAATATATTCCTAAGAGACACTATATCTTGGTTTACTGGTAAAATAACAATATTCGACCAAACTTATGTGGCACCTCAAAATCGCATTCGTGCGTGCATTTAAAACCTCCTATTTCTGATTTAGCCACTGCTTTGAAGTTTTAATAGCCTCCACACTTCTGCAAATGCTTTCCACTAGGTTTTGGAACATCATTGTACAGATTTGTACTAACAAAGAAATTCTAGACAATTCTTTGCTTCCACCTATTTAAGGAATTCTGACATATGGGTGTGATTGCTAAAGAGTCCACAAATCTCTAGCAATATAGGCAGTATCCCTGACCTCACTACTAGCCATGAGCTGTGGGTGGTTAAAAAGGGGTCATGAGCACAAGCAACAGAAATCTGGTTTCTTCTCTGGGTCATTGGGTTTACAGCCCATGGAGCTTGAACAGCTTCAAAGTTGAGTCACTGCTCCTTCAAATCAAGAGGAGCCATTTGATTTTGTTTGAGCACCATATAAGGGTACCTCTTGGTCAGCTCCCATTAGAGCTCTATCAGGTGATATTCCACCATGAGAGACCATGGAGGCAGGCACAAAACCTGCTGCAGAGATTAGTTCTTACAAGTAGCTTGGAAATGCCTGTGCCAGAACCTAAATTCTATGGCTGGAGATTTCAGTATGGGCTAACCTCCTCAGAGTGATTAATCAGAGTGATTAATATTTTCAGTTCAGTTTAACTAAGCTCATGACAAACTGCATCATATCATATCCCTCAGCAATAATTGTTATCTTGCTTGAAACTTACAATAATAAATGAAATGTCTATTTCAGAATTTCTCATCAGCAGCTCCCGGATCTGCTCACACTCAAGCATTTCTTGAGTAATGTACTTGGAGAATGTTGCACTGGGCTTTCCATACTTGCATGGCATGATGGAGGTAAGATCAGGGCCATTTGTGTACAGATAAAAGGCCTCATCTGTGTTTATTCTGGAACCTTAAACAGAGAAGCAACGGTTTATAAGCAAAAAAGACAATAAATGATACAACTAACTGATAAACTGCAAGTAACGAAAAGCATAGGCAAAAAAAAATGTGTATATAAATATAATTTCTTGCTTTTAAAATTACCACAGGGGTACAATTTAGTTTAGTTCACAATGGTACTTACTAACTGATATTTTTAGCACACTTTAGTTACCAGTTATCGAAATCAATTGCAATGTACAGTCCCTGACAAAAGTCTTGTCGCTTGTGTACAAATTGACCTGAAGTGCCGCTGAAATATATTTCTAATCAAGATTTTTTTTTACAAGAAATGGCTCATTTTAATCCCAACAGCTTCTGTAATAATGTTTCAGTGCAAAACGAAACTGTCAAGACGTATTTTAATATTCACAGCTTGGTAAAGACCATTGAGTCAATTTTTGCAAAGACATAAGTGTTGTCGCCTTGTCATATGAGCTTCACCTGTGACTAATAATGGATCAATAAGGTCTCAGGTGTGTATAAAAAGAACCCCAGTACACTAGACCTTCACATCAACTGAAACTAGACCTCTGCAAACATGCCTAAGATTCACCCTGAGACTAAAGTTTTGATTATCAAGAGGCTGAAGACCAGATCCACTGCTGATGTGGCAGACACCTTCAATGTGCCTCAGCGTCAAGTACAGAGGATAAAAAAAAGATTTGAAGAGACTGGAGACGTTTTTGACAAGCCCAGGTCAGGCAGACCCCGCAAGACAACTGCTCGAGAGGACCGTTTGTTGGCTCGAAAATCCAAGGCCAGTCCATTTTCCACTGCAGCAGAGCTCCACAAGACCTGGTCACCTGAAGTCCCTGTGTCAACCAGAACAGTTTGTCGGATTCTGTCTCGAAATGGCCTCCATGGTCGAATCAGTGCCCAGAAGCCAGCACTAAACAAAAGACAATTGAAAAACCGTGTGGCATTTGCCAAGGCCCACAGCCTGCTAAAAGGATGGACACTGGAAAAGTGGCAGACGGTGGATTTTTCAGATGAATCTTCTGTTGAATTACACCACAGTCGCCGCAAATATTGCAGGAGACCTACTGGAGCCCGCATGGATCTGAGATTCACCCAGAAAACAGTGAAGTTTGGTGGCGGAAAAACCATGGTCTGGGGTTACATCCAGTATGGGGGTGTGTGAGAGATCTGCAGGGTGGAAAGCAACATCAATAGTCTAAAATACCAAGAAATCTTAGCTACCTCTTATATTCCCAAATATAAAAGAGGCCAAATTCTGCAGCAGGATGGTGCTCCATCGCATATTTTCATCTCCACATCAAAGTTCCTCAAGATGCTCCAGGACTGGCCAGCCCAGTCACCAGACATGAATATCATTGAGCATATGTGGGGTAGGATGAAAGAGGAAGCATGGAAGACGAAACCAAAGAATATTGATGAACTCTGGGAGGCATGCAAGACTGCTTTCTTTGCTATTCCTGATGACTTCATCAATAAATTGTATGAATCCTTGCCAAACCGCATGGATGCAGTCCTTCAAGCTCATGGAAGTCATACAAGATATTAAATTTGGATCTCACAGCACCACTACTTAATTTGCTGACATATTATTGTATTTGCAGTAAATTTGTTTAATTTCTGTATAGGCGACAAAACTTTTGTCTTGCCAAAATTTGACCTTTCTGTCTTGATTAAATGATATATCTTTTTTTAGTGAAACTAATTTATTTTAGTGCATTAAACATCATTTGGGAAGGTTTTAGCTTTTCATATGAGCTATTTCTAACACCAATTGATTAATTAAAAGTCAGGTTAATAGCAGGTGTTTCTACAAAATAGATAAGCGACAAGACTTTTGTCAGGGACTGTATTATAAATTCTGCTGTTAATCTAATTACTTGCTTAATATGCAGACAAGTGTATATCAGTGGTGGGCCCTCAAGGCCAGCAAGGCCTTCTCTGCCTGCCTAAACACTATTAGAAACATTGACCTACATTTACAACATAAAACCTAATAAATGTTTCATGAAATTGTATTTTTTTATTTACAACAGTTTATTATTTTTTATTTCTTAGCATTTCTCTTGGCTGCACTGCTTCCAGTATGTGTGTGTGGATGTTCAATTTCTCGGTCCAATCTGATTTTAGCCTCTATGTGCTGCCATGCCAATCTAATCTGCCCAGGGCCTTCAAAGTCAGTACTGCTGGCCTTTTTACCTTAGTCTCTATAAGAAATAAATTGGTTTCTTTAACCAATCATATGTCAAATTTGCCTCACAGCACCAGCTAGCTGGCCCAGAATAGCGTCAGCATTTTTTTCATCCTCTGATTGGTTGGTCAGATGGAAACTGTTACAGCCAAGTTCGACTAGCAAAACACATCTGTAGTGCTCTGCACACATTAATACATCTGAGTTACACCTTTTTTATGCCTACAGAGGAAGAGAAATTGATTTGGTCTCAGACATTCTTAAAGAAACATTTTCAAGAAAAGCTAGACATCGTGAGGAGAGGTCGGCAAACCCCGAAGCTAGCTAGCTTGTCTCAGCCTGGGAAAGGGTTTGTTCGCCACTTCCAGATCAGTGAATACGAGCAGTACTACTGGCTTACAGCCTCTGAGGAGCGCTGCATATGATGAGTATGTATGTCTGGTCAGTAGGTTGTATTTTATTTAAATGTTAAATCTTTTTGATGTTTTTAGACGAATATTGATTCTGAACTGCTCCAGATGATGTAGGTGCACAGTTGCGGTGGTAGTGTAGAGGTTTGCTTTAGTAAAATGGTAATGGTAAAATTCACCCTCCATATGCGAAATGCCTCTCTCGCTCTCTGTAATGTCATACGTTGTTATATTGCATTTTCTGTATAGTATTGATGGTTTCTATAATTGCGACATTATAGTGGTGGTATTAAGAGGTGGATTAAGTCGGGTAAGTCCCCACTGAAAACCTAGCATGGCCCGCCACTGAGATATATATATATATATATATATATATATATATATATATATATATATA
>JAAIIK010000049.1:4284129-4296630 GCA_014706435.1 Silurus glanis | reverse complement strand
GTGGGTGTTTGATCTATGGTGGGGATTTGTTGTGGGTGTTTGATCTATGGTGGTGATATGACTACTTTATGAGCCGGACTTCTTGCGATCCAGTTGGTGGTGCAATGACAATTAATTAATACTGTGTGATGATTGTGTACCGAACAGAATGTGATTCTTATTCTTATTTATATATTGACAGCGGATCTTCTCAGCAGACACAACTCTGATAAACTATCAGTGTGGATCTTTGCCCATAGTTTCCAGTAATCAACTATCGGTGCCTATTAATCGTCAATGAATCGGTCAACCTCTAACTGGTATCATGAAAACTAAGCGGGTTTTTTTTGCAAACAAAATTTTGGTATAAAAATTAGGATTGTAAAATTACCACCAAAATTTGTAAATGTAGTTTTGTGATTAAACTTATTTTGTGGGTTAACAGGCATGTGATGTCACATAATTTTATTAAAAGACCCATAAATATGTACTAAGCTGAGCATTTTAATATGTGACATGTTTATGTTGAAGTTTTGTGATTTAGCCATTATCTGTTCATTAATAATAATAATTATATTAAAATAAGTATGCAGGATTATACGAGTAATGTTGGCATTTCATAGAAAGCACCAGTTAAACAAACCTAAAAGTCAACTAACAGGTCCAAGCACCAAGGGTACGGCAATACGGTATCATGCTAAATGTTATATATAACTGTGGTGGTATATATAAAGGTGCTTCTTCCTGATACCAGTAGGTATCTCAGTGTGTAACAGGTATGACAAACTTTATCTCTCAAATAATAATTCCACCACATGATCCAGAGTAAAAGAGTTAAGGAAGACTTTCTGTTTTAAACATTGCCAAATATAAATAAATGAAGTTAGATTGGCATTGCGATGTAACATAAATAAGAATTTCGAAGAAGAAGAATTTAGCATTTTTCAGGCTGCACTCACACCACTGAAAGATAATAAAAAAAAAAAAATCACATTGAAAACACCAATCAGTGAGAGTGTCTGAAGTGTAGGGATACATACCTTTATAGCAGGGGTCTGATTGACACAGTATGTCTGAAAAACCAGTCAGAATGGTTTTAACACCCCCCTGAAAATAATAAAAATAAAGATAAATAAAAGAAATATCAAAATACATTTGCCATGGAAAAGTAATCAGTCCTGACTTTCTAACAAATCAGAAATACAACATTTCAGTTACTGTAAGTGTTTCTAACATAATGACTCAAAACAATGCCAGGCAGTCGTTGTACATTAGTATATAACATCATTTTGAAAAATCAACATGATTGTAACCTGTTGGTAAATCAGTGTAGCATTAGAACGGTGCATCTTCACAGCTCCCAGAAGGCTTTGCAGTACGTGACTTAGCACATCTAGGTCTGGAGAACTGCTGGCCAGCAGTTGCAGCTCCATAAGGCATATCTGTGGGAAAAGCAACAAGGCTTGTCCTGAGCCATGTGCCATAGCAGCAGATCCAAGCCAACATTCCTCTGGAGCCAGCACTTCCATCTTCACACCTGAGAATAAGAGACAATAAGAATCATTCTCATTCTTGTTTTGGACCATAATACAGACTTTCAAAGCAGCGAAGCATGAATGCAAAATGGACGCTGCGACACTCATAATATTCCACTGTGTGCACTCTGCTCAGTAACTTAAGGCCCAAACAAACGCTCCGCTCATGTTTCCCTCACCGTTAAAATGATTAATAAATTAATTGTATTAAACTGAGCAATATAAAAGATGCTTTACTAAGAGGCTCATTAGGTGGCATTCTAATCCTCCAGGGCTGAGCCCAGATTCTTCTCCATCAAATCCCTTTGGAAAATGTACTTCTAATTATACCATTCCATTTCTTACATGTGAGATCTAATTGCTTAAAATAGGGTTTGATCTGATTTGATTTACCACATAATCTGCACATGAATAATGCAGCGTCATATAATGTTTTAATATTTTGCATAAAAAGATACTGGGACTATCACTGTACTAGTTTAGCTGCTGCAGTGTCATACTTAATCATATGCATGTAGCTTAACACTTATATATAAAAAAAAATAAATAAATGTACATTTTCTTCACACTAACTGATTGTGTGAGCTTGCAATTAGCAAAGCTGAGGCCCAGGAGACAATAAGACAAGCATTTCCGTGTATTTCCATGTAGACCAGGATTAATTAGTCTTGCCTCCTCTCACAGCTCTAAATACCTGGGCCAGGTTATGCCCTGCTCCTATCACATGCTCTGCAATGCAGTAGAAATACACTTAATAAATCATATGTATATGCTCTCAAAATTAACTGTAAAATATGACCACTATGAGACAAAGGGCAATGTGCATGGATGCCCTGGAACTCAGATAATTTCTCCTGCTTTTTGAGTTTCCTCAGCAGGCATATACAGTGGATTGTGGCGGTGTGTCTGCAGTTCTTCATTATGATACAAATAATGTATTTCATTGACAAGCATGATTGTATAGGACCACAAAAAAGACAAGCGACATCCCCTATACCACACTAACAAACTAGTGAGCCAAAATCTCTTTTACAGACATATGCTTCCCCTTCTGAATGACAAAAACCTTAATAATATTATCCAATTTTATATCTGCAATATTCTTACACGTTAAAGTATTATAAGTGCAATTGCATGGAGCATCATCTCAGCACCAAAACCAAAACCACCCCACAAAAATCAATTCTACCATCAAGTGACATTCCAGTAGTGTGTGCACTGGACTGAAGAACATTCTGTTATAATTTAGAGACCCTAGACAAAGTGGGCAAACATAATTATTGTGTGTTACTCATAAATCATCCCTTTATGCAAATATAAAAAAATATCTGGCTGTTTTTTTGGTTTCTCATGTAGAAACTTTATCTCTAACAATGATTTAGGGCCCTGAGTCTCCATGGGCCTCTGTGCTTGGTACATGTGTTCAGTAATCCCACTTTAGTGTTTGTGTATGTGTGCTTGTGCATGTATGTGTAAATAAGTCAATGGTATGTGACCGGGAAAACAAAGGGTGCATTCATGCTTGGATTTAGAAATAGTGTTTCAATGACCTTTTTTTCAACACTCAAAGCATGAGTGAAAAAAACACTACAAATTTAAAAAGGAATGATTTCATACTATGCAGGCATCAATAAAGAACCTTTAAATGAATGTTATGGATTTAGAAGCAGCACTAGCTCCAGTACATGAACTTTTCCGAAGTTAAATAACAATGAAAACAATACAGCTGCAAATAACTGATGGCCACAAGCAAGTATCAACAATGTGAATGTTAACGTTAGGTCACTAAACATACATTGCATTGCAGAAAGTGTAATTACGCATTCAGAAGGTGTAGGAACCTGTTAATGATTACTGCTGGACAAAGTCAACAGTCTGATTACTGCAAACATTTTATTTTGTTTAAGCATAATATTCCAAGTGGAATTATGGGACACTTCTCTCATGCTGACCACAATTACACTAGTATGAATCTGATAACCCATCTATAAAAAGTATTAAAATGGTCTTTTATAAGCCCCACTTCCTGCTCCAAGTAGTTGTGCTATGATAATGAATCACTATTTGCCTGTCTATGTGTTTACACTTAATCATTGAATAGACATGAACTTCAGGCCACCTACAGTAGCACAATATAGAGTGAAAGTAGGCCACAGGCACTAATTACATGACATTACACTACATAGTTCATTGAATGAAAGTTTTACGTCTTCACAATTTTGTATCATAGAAACGTTATTTATTTTCATCAAAGGTTTCTGAAAATGTTAGATTTGTAAGCCATTGTTCCTGTTTCCAGTTGCCATGAAGACAATGAGCACCAGAGATCCATGCATCCAATCAATGCATTCATTGGGTCAATACATCCATCCAAAAATCACCCATCAATCAATTATTCGACCTATCATTAATCAATCATCCGTCAATTAATCTGTTCCTCCATCCTAAAAATCCTGTCTGTAGCCATTATAAGTTATATGGGACAAGGGTGAAATAAGCAGGTTTATTTTAGCGTAAGAGTGTACAATGTACAGTGTTAACTGTATTATAGAGGATGCAGGATTTTGTACCATAAAATGACAATAGTTGAGACTGGAAAGAGAATCAGAGTTTCAATGACAACTCCTTGTGATAATGTCAAAACTATTTATATCAAAACAGCAGTTAAAAAAACCCTCAAAATCCCATCTTAACTGGACTTCTGATCTCAGGCCCCCATGAGATAGTAGTGGGTCCCTCCATGAAAATAGCGTTCCAGTATGGTGACAGTGTCTTAGTGGAAACCTTCTTAAATGGAGGCTGAAATCTGTTTGATCTATTCAATAATTGATTCATCATGAAGAATTGTGAAAATAAGCGCAGACTAGTGCTGCACGATTAATTGTTCATGTAGAATCAAGATGTCGGCTTGTGCAATTATACAACGACAAATGTTGCGATTTAATGAAATAAATAAGTGCATGTGTGGACACGTACTTTCTAAGAACAGATTGCAGATTTCTGCACCACTAACAAAACAAAAGACCAGATAGTCTCAGTTTAGGCAGTGCACAGTGTGTGGTCATGTGACTTCCCCGCACGCAGCGTGGAGACCAGGTGAAGACGGATGCAGAGCAGGCCGACACTGAACCGGCAGAGTGAGGAACTGTGCAAGATTTGTTGCTACATCACATGGCAATATAACAAATCTGTAACAGATCTCACTGGTTCCGGTTTGGAAGAAAGAGATGACAGGCGTTGGTTTAACAGACAGAGCTTTCTTTTAATTTTCATTCACTTTTGCCCACCGCTTTGCTTTTCCTCGTACTCAAGTCAAGTCAAGAGGCTTTTATTGTCATTTCTACTATACACAGTGGTACACAGTAAAAATGAGACAACGTTCCTCTAGAACTCTGGTGCTACACTAAACAACATAAAGCTACATAAAACAACATAAAGCTACATAAAGACATGACGACACACACACACTCGCAGTAACGCACATCTTTCCTCGACGCCAAACACGTAGCCCGCACACACTTGCGGATCGACGCAACTTCACCTGGCAACCTCCGCTTTCCCACACACATCCCAATTCCATGCAGTCAGCTCTGCCCGTGTATGTATGTATGTATGTATGTATGTATCTATCTATCTCTCTCTCCCACCCCCCCCAATGCTCTGCCCTCCCACCACCATGCTCCACTTCCACACCATACAAATCATTAGCAATCTTCCATAAAAAAAAAAAAAAAAAAAGGTTAAATACATTTAATAATAATGATTGCAAAATTGTCTGAATTCAACTATGTAAACATATACAGCATCTCAAACTTCAGCAGAAAACAGGTAAATAATTGAAATGGGCAGCGGCAGGGCGTTCCCTGTTTGGGCAAAATTTTTCAAATATCTTATTTTTGTGAAAATTTATGTTTTTATTTATTGTTTTATTTAATTCAGTGGTACCTTGAAGAAATCTTTTTTACATTATTGCAAATGTTATTTCATTTCGTAAAAAAAATATATTTTTTCAAAACGTTTTACAAATACACATTTCAGCATTACCACTAATCTGTGTGCAATCTCCTTGATAACCATTCGAGTGGACTTGTAAAACCATTTATTATATCGCAATTGCAATATTGACCACAATAATCGCAACATGACATTTTTCCCCAAATCGTGCAGCCCTACCCCAGACCTTCAGTATAGGTTCTTCAAAGAAAAGATTTTTTTTAATGTTGCAAGCAAACATGACCAATCTGATTAAATTCAGCTTCACCTCCTTAAAATAATGGCACCCGTGGCCATATTGTTTACAAATGAAAGTCACTTTTAAGTATTATAACATCAAGATTATGAAAATCGACCAAATACCTAGGATTAGTTCTGTAAAAGTAGGATTTGCATATTATGCAAATAATCACAGACTTGACAGACTGGAGCCAAATGGACCAAAATACAGATCGTGTATATAATTTTGAGAATTAAAAACATTCTGAAAAAGTTTCCCTTTATACCATATTTTCCAAGAGATGTGATGTATTTATGTGCACAGTAGTGAAGTGTATGCATACATGTGTACTACCTTCCTCCAGCTGTGAAGAATCCTCAGGGTTGCTTTCACTATCAGCCTCGTAGCCTTTCTCCTCTCCCAGCGCTTGAACATCACACACCTGAACTTCATCCACGTCATCAGACAGATCCCCGGCTGAAGTCGTGACCTCACGACTAGCGTGACACTTAAAAAAAAATTAAGGGCAACATAAAAAACGGTCCAACATGCAGACTGACATTTCATACCTAATAAAATATTTAGAACATAACACAAATAAAATACGTTCAGTATTCCAGCCACATAGTCTTCCTTAACACCTAACAGCACAGCTGCACACACATCTATTGTACCATTTCTTTACACTGCAAAATATCCAGCAACAATTTACTGGATAATATACACTGTGAAAATGACAGCAAGAAACAATATCTTAAATATAATATGTTAATCTCTATAACTAAGATTACAATAAAGCCAACATATGATGATTAAGCAGATTTTTTTTTTAGACATGTTTGACTTTTTTCAGGCTTGTTCTATTGGCTTCTAATATTTTTTCATATTTTGTGCATTTATTCCTGGAAAGAAACGAAACGGTCTGCCCAGAGAATGAGAAACTCGAAAGCTTGAGATGAGTAAAAACATCTCGGAACAACAGTCTGAACTCTTTAAAGTATATCTGATTTATAATCATACATGTACGCATGCATAATACTTTAATTAGCATTCAACAACAATTTTTTGTAGTGTACTTCTTATTTGATCTGAAGAAAATTACGATAAGTAAAATAAACACTCTGGTCACAAGACCAAATCAGCTGAC
Organism: Silurus glanis; assembly: GCA_014706435.1. Taxonomy (NCBI): domain Eukaryota; kingdom Metazoa; phylum Chordata; class Actinopteri; order Siluriformes; family Siluridae; genus Silurus; species Silurus glanis. Next base: position 4,289,756 of record JAAIIK010000049.1, on the reverse strand, counting down.
TGTAGCCTGTAAAGACAGAGGAGGTCAAAGCCTCAGGAATTCACTCACTAATAAATGAACAAAGGTTTGATTCATGTATGCAGGCCAGTTAGCAATGTCTAAGTTTTAATAAAGTATTAGAACATGTCTGATCAATGTTAACAAATAAAAAATAAAATACATTTCATTGTGATTTTAATAAATGAATTCGTAAATGAATTGGTTCAGATCATGTTTTAGTTCATGTGCTATTTTTTGTTCAAAGAAAAAAAAGTTAAGCAATACTGAATCTTGCTTCCTGAACAGGCAACAGTTGGTACAGACTTTAAACTTTAGTACTGAGTTTATTACATCTAAATTTAACAGGTTAGCCATAAAAGCACTTACCCTTTCAGGTTTCTCCTCAATAGCAGTGGCTGGGGCAGACACTTGAAACAGCGCAACATGCAACAAGCAGTCAAACAGGGGAATAGCCAAGTCAGAGTTCAGCACTCCAGAGAGAGACAGCTGATTCTTCACCTCACACAGAGGGTCCTTGAACAAGGAACATAGATGGACAGAGAGAGAAATAGAGAGAAAATAAGAGAGGAAGAGAGAGGGAGAAAGAGAGCGAGAGAGCGAGAGAGGGAGAGGGAAGGAGTGCATAAGGGAGAGAAAAGAAATATGGAGTTTGGTCAAAAGCTTCTATTAGAAAATCCAGTAATAAGATTTGAAGTCTAATACAGCTTAATAAAACTACACCATGGGGTGAATTCAACTATATGTGTTTGTTTAAAGAAAAAAACTAATTAATAATTACTAAGAAATTATATTTGATCTACCTGGAATGAAATGTTAGATTCAGGTTTCTGCCCTGACTTAGAGCCGTGAAGACAGATGGACAGAAGCGCTTCCAGGAGGCGTATACATTGTAAAGGCCACTCTTCTTCCAGCCTGTCTGCTGGAACATTGGTCTTCACCTCCTTATGACCAGGACTTACTGAATTATTAAGATTTAGCTGTTGTGTTTCGTGTGTCCCAACCGCTGCATCCTCCAGAGCAGTCTGTATTGGTGTTATAGCTGAAGACACTGAGTGTACTGGGCTTGTTTTGCCATTGCTGTCACTCTTTTTCTGAGATTTGTTTTTCAAGGTAAGATTCTGAAGGATCATCGTCATGAGGCGACAGCACACATTCAGGCCACCAAACCTTAGCAGCTGTCTCTGGAACACTGGGCACTCCAGATACACCCGATGGCATACAGACCACACATCTGCTGCTCGCCTTACCTGCTCCTTAGATGGCAATGCCACTCTATCTGGTAGGAGGAAAGGTAACTGCTCGCCCTGGGGCCCACTGGCTGCATTGTCATATCCTGATTCATTAGCAGAGTCGCTTTCACAGTCATGCTCCTTGCTCACACATAAGAAAGCTACACACAAAAAAAGGTTAACAATGTTCAAATATGTTCCTCCATGGTTCCATCTGATTCCTGCACTCGTACTGCTTCTACCCCTCCAATTTAGATATGTCTCTTTGAGATCCTCATGATATTTACTGAAATGTTGTGGACCATCTCCTGCCCCTTGAGACTCTTGGTCTTCTGCTTTAACCAGCCGATGTAGGGCAGCATCTGTCTGAGGATCAGAGCCAATTAAAATCAGTGTCTCAAACACCTTAAGAGCCCAAGGTCTAGTGGAATCCAGGTAGATCATCTCCATCATCTGGTTTAGTCCAGCACTGCTCAGGAACATGTCACGCACCACTGTGCTGCGGGCAGAAGGGATTCATTGAGAATCAATGAGAATCAAATAAAACAATTGTGATAAATAATGAACATGCAGCACAGTATAAATTAGTTTTATTCAGATATCAGATATAGATATTATTTAGATATCATTTGCATTACAACTCTTAGTTTTGCTAAAATGTCAGCTCATGTTATATATTTAGTACTTTCAATCTCGATCAGAAAACACAGAAAGGTGTAACAAAAATAGAAAGGAAAGGAAATCGTACCTTGACTTGAGTAGGCAGGGCAGCACCTGAAGATAAACAAGCAGCACTTCCACAGGGAGGAGGTGGGTGTGATGGCTACAGACCTGACTACATGTCTTGGACACACCTAGTTTATGAGCATGGCCTGCTAGTTCAACACCTCTCTGGAGCATAGGATTAAAAATGTAAGTGTACAGCTTCCACTGAATCACCGCATTTCCCCTTAAGGTCAGTTGGCATACGTGATTGGCAATCTGCTTACTCAGCTGCCAATCTTCACCAAAGACTACTTCTTGGTAGGCTTTTAAAGCATCCCATTTCCAAAGCAGGTCTTCAAACCCTCTACTTGGTAAAGCACCCTGTGATTGGTAGGAAGAAAAGAGAGAAGTGGAGGAGGCTAACTCCTTTCCAAGCTCACGTTCCTGCAAGATCTTTTCAATATCAAGTTCCTGGCTGCTGTCCAAGATACAGATATCGCAAGAGGTAAGTCTGGCCTTCAGCGAGGGCTCCTCCCCTCCCAGCTGCTCCAGCACAAGCCTACTAAGTACATTGAGAATATAGGCCTGATAGGTGCACAGACTTGGTGCTTGAAATACATGAAGCAAAGGAGCCACCACTGAACGTGGATCAATACAGCAACAAATGCCAACAGCTTGCACGCCAGCCAGTATCTGCAGCACGGCAGGTCCAGAGGGTGAGAGGCGCTGAAGTAGTCGCAAACACTGATGAGCGCAAACAGCCAGAATACAAACATGTTCAGGGTAGCACACTTGCCAGCCATTATCCTCAGTCCGATCCTCAATTTGGTGTTGAGTTTCCTGCTTGAAGGCAGGGGCAGGCAGTCCTGAGGTGTCATGGTGATGGTGCAGCAACTGGGAATATTCACAGCGTCTGTGACGACGTCGTGCACATGATGTCTGGTGTATTTGTTCTGATCTGGCTCGCTTCACCACACTGATTATCTTAAGGACACCAGAAATAATACCATTCAATCTTTCCGAGATGTCACCACTCATCTCAGAATCGCACGTATTAGCAAGGGCTTCGAGATGAAGGCAAGTTTCCTCAAAAAGCTCAAGGCCGTGGTGCTGCACAAACTCGTGAATTAATTCAAGAGCCTGACTGAAAAAGAAAGGATTTGGGGCAGAGGCTTCTAAGTAGCCGAGCAAAAACTGAAGGACACCTTCAAGGAGCTCTGGCAGCAGCAAAGCTTGGTGACGGTGACTGGAAATAGAAACGTTTTCTTGCACCTCTTGTAGAGTCTTTTTGGTTCGAGGAGCAAATGGGTTGGCTTGCCTATCAAGGCAGGTGCGAATCTTCAGGATGGCCCTAAGAGCATCACTCAGGCTTTGCTGCAGATTATTTGGTAGCACCTCACTCTGGCCAATATCTAATGACATTAAATGCAGGATGGTGCGTAGCAACATTCGCTGAACAAGAGCAACTGGCTCCTCTGCCCAGCCTGCGGCTAGCTCATCTACCCCTTCCCGATCACTTTCTGCTCCCGGGCCACAACAGTCACAGAACTCCGTCAGAATTTCAGTGAGTTTGGGAACAACACTAACAGTTAAGCCTGGATTTTGATTGATAGTCATGTCAAATTTGCAGATTTTCTCCAGTAAGGACAATAACACCTGACAGAGGTCAAATGGTGAATTTGCAAGATTATTTAAAATAGAAAAGGCTGTAGGGTCAGTTAGGAGTTCAGTGTCGGGTGGCAATGATTCAAAGTGCCTCATTGACGGCCTTGGCCTTTCAAAACTGCTCATGCCATCCACACAAGGATACTGCAATGGCTGCTGCAAAAGAATAACTAACTGGCGATGCTGATGACCAGCCCGACTCGAGGAGCCTGGAGACCTACTGTGTTTGGACCATGTGTTGGCTGCTTTTTCATCTGAGTTTGAATCGGAATCAGATGTGGAGATCTGGGATTTGTGCGCATCACTCGATGAATATCTCTGAGCAGTCCTTCGTATATGCCGTGACTTCCAATTGTGAGAGAAGTGCTTTCCAGAGTTCTGTGCATTCTGTTTTCCCACGTTCAGAGTGGAAGCCTTTTTCTCTCGGCAAAGACGCACTTCCAGGAGTGAAGGCAGGATGAAATCTACGAAGATTAAAAAACAAACAAACAAACAAAACAAAATATTAGTGAAATTTTGATCCTAATTCTACTTTTCTTGCAAACAACACTGGATTATAAATGCTATCGGTAATATACAACCAAAAACCTAAAATTAGGTGAATGATTAATGAGCAACTGGAATAATCGTATTTAATCTGGTTGTTAGAACGTATTCTGCACGCATGTTTCTGGGTGAAAAGGCTACACAAATATGGAAACTAATAAGCAAACAATGTAAGAGGCACATGTTAGAACAGATTAGCATGCAAGTACTAAATACCTTATATAAACAGAAACAGTGCAAGTGAATTCCTTACATCGGATTTGCACAAAAGCTGCTAAACAATTCATACCAATGACAGTTCCTTCAAATACATTTCATATATTTGCATAAAGCAAAAAAAAAAAAAAACATGAATACTAACACTATTCATTGTTGTTAATGACAGACAAATCTTCTTCTTCGGCAAATGATCGTTCATAAATTAAATCTAAGCCATAGACAACAAAATGAATATTATCTTCAATATATTTGAATAACCAAGAGCTAATTAAAAAATGGGTCAACACTAACCAGGGAGCTGTTCCCGAACAGGAATCTTCCACACTAATGGTAGCAGTGATAGCAAGAGTGTGAGCAGCTCTTCCCGACACGTCAGTTCCTAAAAGAAAAACAAGAAAAAATCAAATCAACCAAACCTCCAGGTCAAAAAAAGATTTCTCTATATCCACTTTGTATGTCCGGGCCAGGAACACCAGCTTCTAATTTAAATAAATATAAATTAATCAATATAAATTAAAAAATGATATTTCTTATTAAAAAAACAAAAACAAAACAAAGAAGACTTACAAATACATTCACTTTCTGAGTCTAGAGCAATTGGCACACATCATACGCAGAATAATAACTAATAAACAACAAAATAACAAACAAGTGCATAGTAACTACTTGACTACATTGAGACGTGTGTTTAGACATGATACGGTGAAAGACAGTGCCTAAATACTAGCTCCACCCTGGTCATTCTGTGAAAGCATTCTTCACAAGGAGGAGAGAAAGTGTTCCAGCATGTGTGAATTAAAAGTAAATATGGGTGGTGGGGTAAACCATTACAAACTACATTCACTACAATACACAATTTTAACCAAACATAGTGGTGTCTTAATGTGTGGCCTAAATTACACACTAGCGATACAGAAACACAAAAGGAAGGTATCTACAGTATAGCAGCTTTTTCTTTTTCTCAGCTCAAAAGGAAAATCGTTACTTTCTTACTTTCTAAACATTGTGTGACATACGCCACACCAACAGCTTATTTGCAATGAGTATACACATTTCTCATTGTGTTCACAGAGTCTGAAAGTTTAAATACATGTGAGCAACCCAGAGATGTATTAAGTATAATACGCCTTAGTCAGCAATAGAGGAGACTGTGGATTCAGGAGCCACATAAGGCAGCATCGTGGACCGATTGTGAAAGTGTCAGAATTAGATAGACAGACAGACAGACAGACAGACAGACAGACAGACAGACAGACAGACAGA
>JAAIIK010000049.1:4250071-4264547 GCA_014706435.1 Silurus glanis | reverse complement strand
TAGATAGATAGATAGATAGATAGATAGATAGATAGATAGATAGATAGTACAAGTTATTCTCCAAACCATATAAATACAGTACACAAGCTCTGTAATTAAAAGTAAGAGAGTATTCTTGAACTATATGCTTTGTAGTAACCATTAAGGATTACCATACACAGTCGGTTTTTATTGTTATTTAGAGTGTTACCTTTACAGCCCATAAGACAAGTCAAAATCAAAACACTGCATTCTAGATTTGACCACCATCGTGTAAATAAAGAATTTCATCAGAAAAATTTCAGTTTACTACTTGTCAAATATTAAGTTGATCTTAGAGATGAATTCAGGTACACTAAACTGTGTGACTGTGTAACTTTGCAGAAATTATATTTTTTGAACAGATGAATAATAAGTGCATTTGGGTCTGAGTCGAAAAATTAATATAGCTCGGTTTAATCCTCCATTTCTTAAGTCATCGAAAATAATTGAAACATATGACAAAGAAGTGTTTCTAGTTGCCCATGTGTGCCTGTCAGGATCGATTGTTTAAATAATTAATAGCTCAGTATATCTATGGTTGTTAGAGCCCTAAATTCAAAAGCCATATTGACTTTCACAATGAAATACAGAGTTGAGGTTAACCATGTTTTAACAAAGAGATGAAACAGCAAAGGTGTAAAGAAAGAAAGAATCTGCTCATGATCCAAAACATATACAGTATCTCACAAAAGTGAGTACATCTCTCACATTTAAGCAACCATTTAAGTATTTCCTCTTAAGGGACAATACTATAAAAATGAAACTTTGAAATATTTTAGAGAAGTCAATGTGCAGTTTGTATAGCAGTACACATTTACTGTCCTCTGAAAATAACTCAACATACAGCCATTATTGTCAAAATAGCTGTCAACAAACATGAGTACACCCTAAGTGATAACACCTGTGTGTCTTTTAACCATGCAAATCCACATGTCCTATTCATCATGTTCATGTTTTTGTCTGCTTGACAAAACAATACCATTTGTGATAAAATTTGGTGCTTTTTGGGATAAAGTTGATCAGTCACACCATGAAGTTATGGGAAAGAGCAGTGGAAGCCAGGTTGAGAAAAGAGGTGACCATCTGTGAGCAACAGTATGGTGTTATGCAGAGGAAGAGCACCACAGACACAATATTTGCTTTGAGAATGTTGATGGAGAAGTATATAGAAGGTCAGAAGGAGTTGCATTGTGTGTTTGTGGATTTAGAGAAAGCATACGACAGGGTGGAGAGAGAAGTTTGGTACTTTATGAGGAAGTCAGGTGTGGCAGAGAAGTATGTCAGGGTGGTGCAGGACATGTATGAGGACAGTGTGAAAGCCGTAAAGTGTACAGTAGGAATGACAGACTGGTTCAAGGTGGAGGTTGGACTGCATCAAGGATCTGAGCCCTTTCCTGTTTGCAGTGGTGACAAACAGGCTGACAGACAAGATGTAAGAGGTCTCCGTGGACTATGATGTTTGCAGATAATATTGTGACTAGTGGGGAGAGTAGTGAGCAGGTGGAGAAGAGCCTGGAGAGGTGGAGGTACATGCTGGAGAGAAGGGGAATGAAAGTCAGTAGGAGTAAGACAGAGTACATGTGTGTGAATGAGAGGGAGGGTGGTGGAGTGGTGAAGTTGCAGGGAGAAGAGGTGGAGAAGGTGAACACGTGAAGTACTTGGGATCAACAGTGCAAAGTAATGGAGAGTGTGTTAGAGAAGTGAAGAAAAGAGTGCAGGCAGGGTGGGTGGGTGGAGAAGAGTGGCAGGAGTGATTTGTGATAGAAGGATATCTGCAAGAATGAAGGGGATTTTATAGGACTGTGGTGAGACCTGCGATGTTGTATGGATTAGAGACAGTGGCATTGAGTAAAAGACAGGAGGCGGAGATGGAGGTAGCAGAGCTGAAGATGTTGAGATTTTCATCGGGAGTGACGAGGATGGACAGGATTAGAAATTCGTTTATTAGAGGGACAGCGCATGTAGGACGTTTTGGAAACAAGGTGAGGGAGGCGAGATTGAGATGGTTTGGACATGTGCAGAGGAGGACATGGAGTATATCGGTAGAAGAATGCTGAGGATGGAGCCGCCAGGGAGGAGGTTTATGGATGTGGTGAGGGAAGACATGCAGGTGGTGAATATGAAAGAGGCAGATGTAGAGGACAGGGTGGAATGGGGATGGAGGATCCACTGTGGTGACCCCTAATGGGAGCAGCTGATAGAAGAAGTAAAGTTCAGAAAAGAATCAACCATGTACTTAAAACAAATCCGGGACCCCCCCATAAGGTAAAAGAAATACCTACATGACAAGTAAAAGTACTTAGGATTATTTTAGTAAAAAATATATAAATTACACAACAACTGGGGACCCCCCCCATAAGACTTGACTTATTTTAATTATTATTATTATTCGAGCACTGCCTAAAAGGTAAATCCTTCTAAAATATTTTGACAGCCCCATGCAATACCTTTGTACTAGTTAACTCCTTTTCACCCTTTCGGAAGAGACTTGTGTGGATCAAGTGTGAGCAAATCTGCATCCAGTTAAAGGTTTATATGTAGATAAATTTAGTTTAATGACATAGGTCATGCGTTTATCTCAAACAGCAGGCTGCACTGTATATTTTATACTTTTTTTATTTAACATTTTTAATTATATATGCACAATGGAAGGCTAAGATTAGTTTCTCATGTCTGTGCAATAAAATCTATTGATTTATTAAACATCTCAGAACTATGTAGTACTGGCAGTTGAATGAGAGCACAGCAGGATTTTTACTGTTATCCAGAGATTGCAGGTTTGAATTATGAGGCGTGCAGCAAACATAGCTTTCATCGATCATCTCTTTTTGTGTTATACTACATGTGTGAAACTGCATGAGCAGCAGGTTATAAAGTGGATGGCTGGCCGACAGTATAGGGGATTTATGTTAACTGTCATATGAGAGAAGAAAGCTGGTTGGTAGGGAGTGGCAGCTGGCCAATTTTGGAAGAAAAAAAAAGAAAAGAAAAAACAAGCACAATAACATATTTGGAAGTTTTATTAAACCAGATGTGATGTGCACTGCTTCTGCATTTTAAGATTATATAATGTAATAATCCACGTTTACCTTATGTCGACATATTCTCCATGCATTGCCCTGGGCTCTTGGGATTATGTATAACAAACCATGTAATGATTAACAACTAGTATATGTTAAAAAAAAAATAAAATAAAAAATAACACTGTGGAAGCTCCTTTGTCTCTCTTGAAGGGAACCCACATGGATACAAGTAGACATGGACACACAGGCTAGACCAAGTCCGTCACCTAGGACCCTGGAGCTGTGAGGAGGAAACACTGCCCATTGCACCACCTTCAATCTGTGCTCATGTGTTGATAAATGCTTTTCTAGCATTTATATTATGCTATGATGAGATGAACATTGATTGAATGTAGCTTTTAAGCATAAAACAGACACCATGGTGGAAAAGTACATGTAAAGAGGGAAACAGCACCTCCTCATTTTGCCATTACATACTCTCCGCAATGTGTTGATTCTGTAGTCAGTCGGTACACTGCTTGCATTTTAACATTCAGCAAACTCCACTAGCATGGGGGACAGGAATAGGGTAGTTCTGAGCAAATCATTTCAGGTAACAATGCTAAATGTAATAACATGGAGTAATTTTACCCTGTGCAGTTTTAAAAACAGAATTTCAGCAAATTAAAAACTGTTATATGCATTAGGAGGACATTTTAGTTACAGCAAACCTTTAATGAACTTTGATAAACTATATTTAATGTATTGTGATTCACTTAACTTTTGACAATCCAATACATTTGGGACAAAAATAAAATCAAAGGAATGATGATTCCAATAAACCAGTTTATCTCTAGATACACACACACACACACACACACACACACACACACACACACACACACACCTTTCCAGCAAATAATTTGATCAATTTTTATCATTATTCTCATTTAAGATACATTAAACAACTCTTTGTGTATCATAAAGACAGTAATATAAAATAATTAATAAAAAATCCAAATCAGTAGAGTTTATTTGCAACTACACCAAGAACCAAAGACTCCATCTCCAGAGGTTAAATAAGGCTGGCAAGTTAGCCTTATGCATCAAATCACTAAACTGTTTTATTGTGTAAAAAGTAAATCAGTATTGAACAATGAGCAGGCAAGATATTTCGACCTTAGTGAAATTCAGCAGCACTATTAAACACACAACAAAAAACCACCCCAAAAGCTTATATTTGGCAGACGTTTCCAAAGAACAGAAAAATAATCAAATGTGCACACGGTGTCAACAAAGCTTTAATTGCTGAGTATAGTCATTTAATCGACAGTGCAATCTAATGAGATCATTTATTTATATTAAACTCCCATGAGTATTGACCTCTCAAGTCATTTTTAATTGGCGGGTTCAAACATCTGTGGTCTGGAAACTACTGTGTTCCTGTAAACGTTCATACCAGATTGAAGCCCTGATTGTGTTCAATTGCCTGTAGAAGCTTCTCTTTGAGGTTTTCTTTTCTTGTATACTTGGGCAAATCTAAAAGATTGAAGCAAGTGTGGGCAACAGGAAGATAGTTCTCTCCACCTCCTGTTGGCTGAATAACCAAGATGAGACTCTTCATTCCCAGGATGGGGATTCGATCACTACCTGTGAGAAACACTGCAGATACCAACCAGATTATTAGAAAAGGGAAAACAGTAATAAACATAAATACAATAACAAACCAAATAGGTAAAGTAAGGCTAAATGTTTAAGATAGTTTTATAAGCTGGAATATAGAGCACTCATTTATCTCTGCAACATGGCATGGGCCGAAAGGGTCTACGTTTTTTTTTTTTTTTCATAATAATAATAGTAACAATAATTAGTGGTTCTTGCAAAGCAAACTATTTAACAAAGACTATTATCTCATATATTATTATTTTAACTTTGAAGATAATAATAATAATAAGGTTTGCTATTTTAGGTACTGTATTTTCCGGACTATAAGCTGCTACTTTTTTCCCACGTTTTGAACCCCGCGGCTTAAACAACGAAGCGGCTAATTTCTGAATTTTTCCTGGGTTTTTCCCGGTTTCACAAACTTCAAGCCAAAAAACTGAACCCCATACATTAGACCAATAAAATTTCCGAACGGAAACGAAAAAACGCACCTCACCTGTGTTCTGAGCTGCACGGCATCAGGAGAAAAAAAGTTTTTCTTAAACGCACGACATAGACGCGCAACATATTTCACCCGTTACACCGTGTGTAACGTGTCTTTCGGTAAAGCCTGTGTAAAGTACATTAGTGTAGACACCTGCGGCTTATAGACAGGTGCGGCTTATTTATGTTAAAAATAAAAATATTTGTAAAATTCAGTGGGTGCGGCTTATATATGGGTCCGGAAATTACGGTAATTTATTTATAATTAACAGTATGTGAGATTTTAATAGTCTTCTTCTTCTTCTATCGGCTGCTCCCATTAGGGGTCGCCACAGCGGATCATCCGTCTCCATACTGTAGTCAGTTGGTACACAGATGTCCTCTACATCTGCCTCTTTCTACCCAACTACCTGCATGTCTCTCTCACCACATCCATAAACCTCCTCCTTGGCCTTCCTCTTTTCCTCCTTCCTGGTGTCTCCATCCTCAGCATTCTCCTACCGATATACCCCATGTCCCTCCTCTGCACATCTCCAAACCATCTCAATTGCTCCTCCCTCACCTTGTCTCCAAAACGTCCTACCTGCACTGTCCCTCTAATAAACTTATTTCTAATCCTTTCCATCGTCATCACTCCCAATGAAAAATCCTGTCTTTTACTCAACGCCACTGTCTCTAAACCATACAACATCGCAGGTCTCACCACAGTCCTATAAACTTTCCCTTTCACTCTTGCAGATACTCTACTATCACAAATCACTCCTGCCACTCTTCTCCACCCACTCCACCCTGCCTGCACTCTTTTCTTCACTTCTCTAACACACACACTATTACTTTGCACAGTTAATTTAATTTTATTTAAATATGATGTCTATAAGTATTCAGACGCTTTAGTCAGTACTTAGTTGAAGCACTTTTGGCAGTGTTAATGAGTATTAACAAAAAAAAAGTTTTGAATGTGAGAAATAAAATTATTTTAAACAACTAGAGCATCAGGCTGCAAATTAACAAAATTTGAAAAAGTAATGGGGGTCTGAATACTTTCTAAATGCACTTGAAATATACCTTCCCCATGCCCAGCCCCCAGTACCCTGACTAATAGCAATTTCTGAAAATGAATTCATAAATAAAAACTTTTTTTCTAATTTCAACATGTTAGAAAGCTTGTTTTTACTTACAGAGGAACTGCTTCTTCTTTTCCAGAGGCAACTCATGGAAAACCTCCCAGAAGAATTTGATCGTTGGGTGCTCAGGCCAGTACTCTCCCTTGTACTTTGTGTTCTAAAAGAGATGTAAAAATAATAATAATAATAATAATAATAAACAAATAAATAAACTTAATAAAAAAATATATACTGCATTTATTCCCCCCCAATTGGTACCATTGTCACTGTAGAGTTTTTTTTTTTTTTTTTTTTACAATTTGTGTCGTTAGGTATTCACAAATACTACATGCAAGGATATGTTTATTTAAAAGCGAATATTTTGGTCAACATAAGTAATTTGACTTAAAGCTGTTCCCTTAAGTTTTCTGCAGGAGCCGGGAAGAAAGAGGTTTTTCAGTTAAAAATTGCTTAAATATCAGTTAAATAGTTAAATATATTACCAACAAGACATATAAAGAACTACTAATTGTTAGATGTAGGGAGTGATCAGCATTTGCCATAAATTGTTCCTTTTTAAAAATAAATTTATCACTGAAACATTCCGATTAATAAAACTGTGTAGACACTTATACATGATAGGCATTGGGAGTAACCTGTGCTATGCAATGACTACAGTTATGAAGTGAGCTACAGCTCTGAACCCAATATAAACTTATAGAAGCTATCTGCTTGTGGCGGTAAAACAAGTTAATGGTTGAAGCACAGTGGAGGTAGTGTCCTGGCTTGGCCTTGCATGGCTGCCACTGGCTATATCGGTAGGAGAATGCTGAGGATGGAGCCACCAGGAAGGAGGCTCCATCCTCAGCATTCTCCTACCGATATACCCCATGTCCCTCCTCTGCACATGTCCAAACCATCTCAATCTCCCCTTCCTCACCTTATCTCCAAAACGTCCTACTTGCGCTGTCCCTCTAATAAACTCATTTCTAATTGGGTCCATCCTCGTCACTCTCAACAAAAACCTCAACATCTTCAGCTCTGCTACCTCCAGCTCCACTTCCTGTCTTTTACTCAATGTCACTGTCTCTAATCCATACAACATCGCAGGTCTCACCACAGTCCTATAAACTTTCCCTTTCATTCTTGCAGATACCCTACTATCACAAATCACTCCTGTCACTCTTCTCCACCCACTCCACCCTGCCTGCACTCTTTTCTTCACTTCTCTAACACACTCTCCATTACTTTGCACCACTGAAACCATGTACCTTAATTCCTCCACCTTCTCCACCTCTTCTCCCTGCAACCGCACCACTCCACTGCCCTCCCTCTCATTCACACACATGTACTCTGTCTTACTCCTACTGACTTTCATTCCCCTTCTATCCAGCGCATATCTCCACCTCTCCAGGCTCTTCTCAACCTGTTTACTCCTCTCACCACAAATCACAATATCATCCGCAAACATCATAGTCCATGGAGACTCCTGTCTGACCTCTTCCTCAGCATAAAACCATACTGTTGCTCACAGATGGTCACCTCTTCTCTCAGCCTGGCTTCCACTACTCTTTCCCATAACTTCATGGTGTGACTGATCAACTTTATTCCCCTGAATGTTACTGCAGGTCTGCACATCTCCCTTATTCTTAAAAATCAGTACCAGCACACTCCTTCTCCATTCCTCAGGCATCCTCTCACCTTCCAAAATCTTGTTAAACAATCTTGTTAAAAACTCCACTGCCATCTCTCCTAAACATCTCCATGCTTCTACTGGTATGTCATCTGGGCCAACCGACTTTCCACTCTTCATCCTATTAATAGCTGCTCTCACGTCCTCCTTACTAATCCTATCAACTTCCTGCCTCACCATCTCCACATCATCCAACCTTCTCTCTCTCTCTCTCTCATTTTACTCATTCATCAGCTGCTCAAAATACTCCCTCCACCTTCTCAACACACTCTCCTCACTAGTCAACACATTTCCATCTCCATCCTTTATTGCTCTAACTTGCAGCACATCCTTCCCAGCTCGGTCCCTCTGCCTGGCCAATCGGTACAAATACTTTTCTTCTTCCTTCGTGTCCAACTTCTCATACAGCTCCTCATATGCCTTTTCCTTGGCTTTCGCCACATCCCTCTTTACCTGCTGCTGCATCTCCTTGTACTCCTGCCTACTTTTCTCATCACTCTGTCGATCCAATTCTGTTTTGCAAACCTCTTTCTCCTTATGCTCTCCTGCACTTCCTCATTCCACCACAAGTCTCGTTGTCTTCCTTTCTATTTCCAGATGTCACACCAAGTACCTTTCTAGCTGTCTCCCTTATCATTTCTGCAGGATTTGCTCAACCATCCAGCACCTCTTCACCACCTGTCTGACCTCTTCCCTAAATCACACACTACAGTCCTCCTCCCTCAGTTTCCACCATTTTATTCTTCTTTCAGTCCTCACTCTCCTCCTCTTCTTCTTCACCTCCAAAACCATCCTACAAACCACCATCCGATGCTGTCTAGCTACACTGTCCCCTGCCAACACCTTAGGCTCCAATCTCCTCCAGGTTGCATCTCCCACATAGAACATAGTCCACCTGTGTGCACCTTCCTCCACTCTTATTTGAAAAAGAAGGAGGATCATAGGGTAATGTATAAGTGTTCATCACTGCCACTTTCATCCTTTTAGCAAAATCTACCACCATCTGCCCTTCCACATTCCTTTGTTTAAAGCCATACCTACTCATCTCCTCTGTTCCCTTCACCTGCCCATTGAAATCTGCCCCAATCACCAATCTTTCACTCCTAGGTACACCTTCTAACACTTCATCTAACTCACTCCAGAATTTTTTCTTCTCCTTCATCTCACAACCCACTTGTAGAGCATAAGCACTGATGACATTTATCATCACCCCTTTAACTTCCAGCTTCACGTTCATAATCCTATCAGAAACTCTCTTCACCTCCACTACACTCTTACTGTACTCTTCCTTTAGAATCACCCCTACACCATTTCTCTTTCCATCCACACCATGATAGAACAGTTTAAACCCACCTTCAATGCTCCTGGCCTTACAACCTTTCCACTTGGTCTCCTGAACACACAACATATCTACCTTTCTCCTCTCCATCATATCAGCTAACTCTCTCCCTTTACCAGTCATAGTATCAACCATAACCTCCTTTTTCCTACACTTCTCTTTTCCCGGCTGTCTCTGTAGACGTCTTCCTCCTCTCCTTCTCCTCCTTCGGCCAACAGTAGCCTAATTTCCACCGGTACCTTGTTGGCTAACGATACCTGTGGCGGTCGTTGGTAACCTGGGTCTCGACCGATCCGGTATGAATTTTCTTTCATGATCCGCATATTTGATTTGGCACGTTTTACGCTGGATGCCCTTCCTAACGCAACCCACAACTCTTAGGACCGGCACTAAGAGTGCACTGGCTTGTGAAACTCTAATGGCTGGGTTCAAGCAATCCAAAAGTAACACTCCAAATAAATAAAAACAGTTACATTCAAAATGAACTAAAAAGACTTCAACAAACAGCACGTGTTGTCAGTGATTCACCTCTAGAGGCAGCTCTCGCACTGTATAACATCAGACCGTCTCAACTGCTCCAGCAACCCAGAAAAAATTATCGGTATGGTTTTCTGCCATTAGCCAATAGTTCCAGCATTCAACTACCGGTACTGATTAATTGGCAAAACCAATGAATCGGTCAGCCTCTAATAACAATAAACCAAAGCCTAGTTGACCATGTATGTCATTCTTTTAAAGAATGCTTCATGCCATCATTAAGGAAACTGAGAAAATGGACCTTCTAACCACTTGACCGGAGTCTTGACCTGAGAGCAAAACTTCACACATTGGGGCAATCAACAATGGACAATCTGCTACAGGAGAATGAACATGTTTCGGTGCCCATGTCAAACTCCAAATCTCCAAACCTGTGGCCTTTCAAATTTGCATGGCGATTCAGGGACACTGACTACAAAGTAAAACAAACAAATAGAGGTTGGGCATAGCAGATTTTCTGCCTCAGTCCCCTTAATCAATAGAAAAGCTGGGGCTGTGTTGTCCCAGGTGGTGGAGGGGAGGAGGGCCCCATGCTGTCCATCGTCAGAGGCTCTCAGTGCGAGAGAGAAAACACAGTGCAATCGAGAAGGAATATCTGGCCAACAAGTGAATGTTCCTCACTCTCCGAAACTATCTACTGGGATGGGTTCTCACCCTTTGTTTAGACCATGTTCAACTTCAGTGGATGCAAAGAGCTGTGGCAGATTTCCCTGCTTGATTCAGTAGGGCAGTGGTATATATGGAGGCGGAATTATGGTCAAGCACCTGTTTGTTAAAAGGAGGGAAGGAGGGCAGAAGCAACAGAAGTGATTGCAAGGGCAACTGTGCAAGAATACTCTCATTTTCTGTGTTTTCAATAAGGAGCAGCAGCAAGGAAAAAGGCCTTTATAATTCTTCTTTCAGTGATGGACTGAAATAGTGTCCTTCAGCAGAATTGGTGATGTCAGTGATTGTTGTTTCTGCTTTGTTTACTTCACAGCTCTCACAATGTTTTTTGTCATCAACTACTATTTTCCTTGGTTGACCTATTTTATATCTGGTGGTTAGTAATTTTTTTTGTCTATTTCTTAACACTTGGCTATGACAAAATTGTTCTGATCATTTTTTTAAGCTTTTTTTTCTTCCAGCGCTCTGGTTTTCACGTTGGTTTATCGTTAACAACAAATGCAGTCTTCGCAGCCCACAACCATGGCTCAAACCAACAGTAGATATTTAGAGATATTTACTGTTTAAACAATCACTCTCCCAAAGCACTTCTGGGCAACAAGAAACACTTGAAAAAATTGTGGGTATAACAAAAGGTCCAAAGATCTACATCGTGTTCTATATCTATATCTATATATCTATATCAGAATAAATTTCCTGCTATTTATATCTATCTATCTATCTATCTATCTATATAAATAGCAGGAAATTTATTCTGAAATTCTGATTAATATTATCAAATGTCTTGTCAGTGTATGGTAAAAAGTAACTATTGGCCCTGATATCCCAAAAGTTTTAGAGGGGATTGATTATAACATTCAGCTGATTTCAGGCAAAAAAAAAAAAAAAAAAAAACACCCCAGTTTAAATACCTTCTCTAGTTACCTAATATGAAATACCTTCATACCTTCTCTAGTTCATTCCAGTCGTAATTTGTGTTTCCAATAATCATGGCCTGCAGTTCATTTGGCTGAAATAGCTCCAAAACTTTCCCTCCACATATTTTGTGGAATCCAGCATAGAAGGCATTGAAAAGAGGAGCCACAGAAAAGTTGAAAATGTAGTCAACGTAGGCATTTACAAACTCTTGTCTGTAAAAGAAAATGGTAGAAGACATATTTAAACCGTGTATATATAAAACCAAGTTGCCTGCCATCATACACAGTTTTGCTGTGTGCCGCAATGTTATATAATGTTTCACATTATGGACACAAAAATAGTGTTTTGCAACCAGTTCTTGGGGAACAGATCATTCACATTTTAGCCCTTTCCAAGTTCCAAGCAAAACTGTACACGATTTTACAATTGACTGTATACAGTCCTTTATGTGTAGTTTGTAGTTGGCTTGCAAACACTGGTTTTAATCAGTTTGAGGGGTTCAGGCAGTAATAGCTAAATGAATAGTTGAATGTGTATGCTAAATCAACAACATACAGTTAATGTTGTGTTCAAATGTAGCCCCTTTCTATCACAAATAATTACTTTATTATTATTATTTAGTGTGGGATAATGTCAAAACCAGTTTAATTCCATATAAAATAAAACAGCATTAAATGAGAAAAGAGAAAAAAAAAAAAAACCACCAAAACCTTTTGATGATGCCAATTAAAAATGTATACTTAGTTCTAAAATATAGAATTATAAATAGATATTATAAGACCAACAAACACTAACATTAGGGCAATTTTCAGTGTATTTGATGAAGACCACCTTTTATAAATGATATAGGCAAATTTATTGGGGCACCTGACAATTCCAATTCCTTCTTCCCAAAAAGTTACAAGTAAGTTGGAGGCACACACAAAAAAACATATTGCAGCATAACAACGATGGAATTCATGAATAAATGATTTGAAATGGAAAACTGAATAAATTACTATTGAGTTCTGACCTTAACCGTATTAAACACCTTTGGGGTGGACTCAAACACTGACTGCACCCCAGGCCTCCTCACACTACATCAGTACCTGACTTTACTAACACTCTTGTAGCTGAATGAGCACAAATCTCCACAAGTGCACTCCAAAATCTAGTGGAACATCTTCCAAGAAGAGTGGAGATTATTATAACAGCAACTGGGGACTCAATGTGGAATCGGATGTTCAAAAAGCACATACAAATCTTACGGTCAGGTGTCTACAGATTTTTGTCCATACAGTGCATGTACTAATTATTCTGGAGCATTGGGATCTTCTTCTGCTTTCGGCTGCTCCTGTTAGGGGTCCTCGTCACTCCCAATGAAAATCTCAACATCTTCAGCTCTGCCACCTCCAGCTCCACCTCTGGTCTTTTACTCAATGCCACTGTCTCTAATCCATACAACATCACAGGTCTCACCACAGTCCTATAAACTTTCCCTTTCACTCTTGCAGATACTCTTCTATCACAAATCACTCCTGTCACTCTTCTCCACCCACTCCACCCTGCCTGCACTCTTTTTTTCACTTCTTTAACACACTCTCCATTACTTTGCTCTGTTGACCCCAGGTACTTAAACTCATCCACATCCACCACCTCTTCTTCCTGCAACTGCACCAACTCCACTGCCCTCCTTCTCATTCACACTCATGTACTCTGTCTTATTCCTATTATTCCTACTGAATTCCTACTGCCGATCCTTGATGCAGTCCCACCTCCACCTTAAACCAGTCTGTTGTTCCTATTGCACATATCCATTCTTTCTCTGCCACACCTGACTTCCTCATAAAATACCAAACTCCTCTCTCCACCCTGTCATACACTTTCTCTAAATCCACAAACACACAATGCAACTCCTTCTGACCTTCTCTAAACTTCTCCATCAACATTCTCAAAGCAAATAATGCGTCTGTGATGCTCTTCCTCGGCATGAAACCATACTGTTGCTCACAGATGGTCACCTCTTCTCTCAGCCTGGCTTCCACTACACTTTACCATAACTAATGGTGTGGCTGATCAACTTAATTCCCCTGTAGTTACTGCAGGTCTGCACATCACCTTTATTCTTAAAAATCGCTACCAGCACACTCCTTCTCCATTCCTCAGGCATCCTCCTCTGACCTTCCAAAATTTTGTTGATCAATCTGGTTAAAAACTCCACTGCCATCTCTCATAAACATCTCCACGCTTCTACGGGTATGTCATCTGGTCCAACCGACTTTCCACTCTTCATCCTCTTAATCGCTACTTTCACTTCCTCTTTACTAATCCTATCCACCTATCATCATGCTTCACCTCTCACATCTCCACATCATCCAACCTTCTCTCTCTTTTATTTTCCTCATTCTTCAGCTGTTCTGGAGCATTGAGATATGGAGTCAAAGAGGTGTACAAGAATGTGAATCAGTTCTGTAGAGTGAAGCATTTGCATAGATGCTCTTTGATAGATATTTCTGCATGGTTTAAAATAATATTGCCCAATTAAAAAAATAAAATAAATACCTGTTGTGGTTGTTTACGTTGATATTAGTGCCATTAGGCACCAGCTCCAATACCTCAGTTTCACCAAAGTTTTCCACAGTAATCTGAGAACAGAAAACAACCAAAACATTATTTTATGAATGAGAAAGATTTTACACTGGTATTAAAAAATATATTATTAATATTTTACTACTTGCACTGTAAATAGATTTAAAATGATTCTGAGTTTTATGTCTAGATGAGCAGAAAACAGCATCTTAATGGCCATGAGAGGATCATATTCACTAAAGCCTGCTCCATCAATATTGAGAGGTGAGAATGCAATATACAGCGGGGAAAATAAGTATTTGACACATCAGCATTTTTATCAGTAAGGGCATTTCTAAGTGGGCTATTGGCACAAAATTTCCACCAGATGTAGCCATCAAGCCAAATATTGAATTCATACAAAGAAATCAGAACATTTAAGTATACAAGTTGAGTCATAATAAATAAAGTGAAATGACACAGGGAATAAGTATTGAACACA
>JAAIIK010000049.1:4232833-4245071 GCA_014706435.1 Silurus glanis | reverse complement strand
CTATTTCGCTTGTCCCTAGTACACGTATTCTTAGTTAACTCGCACTGGATCATTTTCTTTGGTTAAACAATGAAGTTTTACACTTTTTTTCCACCCAACACTTAAGAAATGCCCCGATGTTATTTTTCACATTGTCAATTTTATATTGACTACAATAAGTACAAAAAGAACAGTAGCTGTTCTTATATAGAATAAAACACTTAGAAACAGCTGACAATATTAAATACAACCTTAACAAAGGACATTTTAAAGTCAATAATCACCAGATTTGTTATCTCTAAAATTGCCTTAAAGAAATTTCCAGGTCATTATATGGGGACCAACATGTATTGCTTGTTTGCCTCTTGACTCCAGACAGAATCATTACCACCACCATTCACTACCGAAATTATCACCAGCTTCATCACAACCAATGTGAAAACACACTATAATAATCAAGTTCAGGAATAAAATACATTGCCTGGCCAAAGAAAAGTCACCACCTGGTTTTAACTAATCAAATAGGTAGGAGCTCCACCAGATAATTACTCCAGTGATTAATGTTTCAGCTAGCATCAAGTTATTTTACCCTTATTAATGCTATGAGTAGCTTCGTATTTCCTTAACAACCATGTCATATACTTCTGTTTCAGAAGGGTTTAAAATATTGGCCGCATCAAACAAAGAAAACAACTATGGAGAGTGCTAAAAGTATTAAAATTGTGTTAAGAACTGTCCACTGCATTATTAAAACCTGGAAATATAGTGATGAACTTTAAGGTTCTTCAAGGAAGAAATGTGGCTGGGAAAAAAATCTTCAAAGGATTAAAGTGTTTAGTAAAAATCAAAAATCACGGCTATGTTTAATAGTAAATCTAAGAGCATTTCCACATGCACAATGTAAAGAAAACTCAAGGCAAACCAAACATATGTGTAACCTTAGAAACCCACTTATCAGTGAGGCTAATAAAAAAAAAATTAAAAATAAAAAAAAAACTAAATTTTTTAGGGAGCACTTTGGAGCAATGGAAAAGGACATGTGGTCTGATGAGTCCATATTTACCTGGTCCAGAGTGATGAGTGCATCAAGGAAAGAAGAGAGGCAGATGAAGTGTTCCTGTCATGCCTAATTCCTACTATGCAAGCCTGTCACAGCCTTGTTATGTTCTGGGGTTGCTGCAGTTGGTAAGGTTCAGCAAATATATGTGCCCAAAAAATTACTATACAGTGGATCCTCGATAGTTTGCGACTTTTTATTTGGAACCGGACTAAAAGTAAATGTTGTGATATTGCATAAGCTTATCAAAATGAAGTCACAGCAAATCTGCAATCATAAAGAAGTTTAGCAAAATGGACTGCATAAAAAGATCCTCAAGCTGTTAAGAAAAACTGCCATTGAGCCCAGGGCACTGCTTAAGGGTGCCAGAAGCAGTGTACAAGGAAATCCAAAATGTGCCACACATTTTGGCAACCTCTGATGAAGTATTAATTTGCAAAATAAATTGGAAAAAGAATTCCATGGTGAAGTTAATGAGCTGGTGAGGGACTGATCTGTGGATAATAAGAGGATCTAGTCACACATCAGCAGCTTGCAATTTGAATCTGCACCATTTCATTGTTCCATGCTCAAATCAGCAAAAGAATCCTGGTACACCTGCCGTCAGGCAAATGATCTCAATGCTACCTTACTACATTATCGTCAGATAGCTGACCATCCTCTTTGCAAAGTACTAGAAGGCCCCCCATGTTTCCTGTGAACTTATTGATGTTAGTAGAGTTTTGCTTCGTGAAGATACGATGACTTTCATGGAATGAGTTGGAGCCTAACGGCATTTCCCATGAGACCCCACAGGATTATTAGAAAACCAAGGCAATTCTTGTATTGGCATTTCCATTTGGGCCTTGTGTTTAGCCTACCCTGCCCCCCTTTTCATTTGTTTCTAGCCACTGTCACACTGTCTCTTTGCATGCCTTTGGTCACTTAATCTTATTTCTCGTAACTTCTTTCTTGTTTTTTTTTGGCCTTGCTCAATTAGAGGGCTCCTAGGTGTATCTACTTTCTACTCAAACGGATGGTTTCTCTTCATGGTCTGACTTCCTTTATTCACTGACTGCCTGCTTTCACCAATCTGAGTAATTTTCACCCTAGTTTTGTGTCCCACTTTCTGACTTGCAAATGTATGCAAGTTTGTCCGTTCCCTCTACACTGCGCTTTCCTTGGTGGACTTATTTATGTGAGAATGGACATTGTCAGGAATTGTACAGAAAACAACATTTTAATTTATTCAATTAAATCGATCCCTAATGAATAAGCCAGAGGTTAGCTAAGACTGAACATTTTTTTTAGCCATTATTTAATTTTAACGCCAGTACTGCAATAGACAATCGTTGCAGTAGACTTCTATATATAAAAAAAACTAATTTAACATATGTCATTAAGTCATATGTCTGTTTTTTTTTTTTGAGTAGTATTTTACTAATAATTAAGTGAAACTACTATACGATTAATATAACACTAAACAATGTCCTGTAAGTTTTTGTATAATTTGCTAACACAGAGGCTTTTCTACACACAAACTTTACATTGCATGATTCTTACCAAGCACTTTGAGGGGAGTATTGTTGAGGCAGATGATTGCCTTGGCAAAGGGAATGGTGAGTGTGACGTAATTGTTGGGGTTTTTAAACAGAGGACATTCTGGAAGTATTAGGTAGAGCCTCAGTGCCTCAATGTCTGGAGGAGAGCTGCAAAGGTTGGGAATCAAATGCCTCTCCAAACTAGCAGTGATCTGGATTTTTAGAAAATAAACAGCTATTAAGTCCATGTGCATGGAAAACTGACACAATAAATTCTTTTGAACAATATGCATATTTAGACCAATAATGAGGACTGTTTTGTCAAACACTCACGTGCTGTAAAATATGTGGAAAATCAGGCTGGATGAGTCTGTGGAAGAGTAGACGAGCCATGTTCATGTCCACCCCAGGACATTTACTGCTGGTGCGATAATGATCTGGATAGCTGGAAAATGATTAATATCAAAACATTTATTAAATACAAAACAATAAATTCAGCAGTTAATGGTAACATAATACAGTGGTACCTCGACATACGAGTTTAATTCGTTCCGTAACCTTGCTCGTATGTCAAATTGCTCGTATTTCAAAGCAAATTTCCCCATTGAAATTAATTGAAATGCCATTAATCCGTTCCAGCCCCCAAAATGCCACCACAGTTGTTTTTGTTACGTGTTTTTGAATAAGAATTTTTTTTTTTTATATATAAATGGCAAATATTGTATAAAAACATAATAAAAGAGTATGTAAAGATATAATAAGGTTTTATTCAGTGTATTTTCCTTGGAGATGAGACGACTTGAGCTAACGAAAACGCCGGTGGGGTGGGTGTGTGTGTGTGTGTGTGTGTGTGTGTGTGTGTGTGTGTGTGGAGGGGGGGTAGAGGCGATAAGCAGAGGCGGAGGGAAAACTAGTTTTTTTACTATCACTCCTGCACACTAGGTATCCCTAAACTTTAAAATTTTTACTTTTTCTTCTTTGCTTATCTTAATTTTCGTCACAATCTTCGCTTTCTGGCTTCGATTCGCCATCTAGCAGCGGCGTCTCGAGCTCGTATCTCAAGTTTTTGCTCGCGTATCAAAGCAAAAAATCGACCGAGTGACCGCTCGTATCTCAAAAAACTCGTATGTTAGGGCACTCGTATGTCGAGGTACCACTGTACATAATAGAATTATATGGCATTTTTTTGGAAATGTTATATAGCCCATTCTCACGATCGTAAATAAACATTAATATAATGTAGTGTTAGTTCAATAGTCCAGAATAGAATATTATTATGCACCCTGCAGTTTTCTCCAAATTAATATATTAATGGAACAAATTTTGAAATTTTGTATAGTGATTTCTTTCTGTGCAAAAACACAGCAGACATATTTTGAGTATTTTAATCTGCCCTTGAGTTTGCATTGCCTTGAGATTAAAACATAAATAATAGTCAACAGCATCTCTTTAAATGTACAATCATTTGTTTACTTGCAAAATAGTAAGTAATTTGGGTTAGTACTGATTATTAAGTAATCAATTCCAAAAGTTCGAAAAGATCTAAATTATGGATAGATCTTCTAAATAATAGCACAATTCTGCAGATTAAGAAGCACTACCTTGCAGAAAGAAAACTCCCATTTAGACAACTTGCTGAGGAGAATACATCATCAAGCTCACTATAAAAAACAGGAGAAATTTGAAATTTGAAAAATAGGCAAAACACACATCAGTTTAACTCAACTTTGTTGCCATTCTTCTACATACACAGTATACAAAAAAACTTAATGTAAAAATATAAGATTAATTGGCATGAATACAGAAGTAACTAGATGACACTAATATAAAATAAATTTGTAATGATTTAAAAGCTAAAATATTGGATATACTGTACACTGTAATTTCTGGTGAGAGTCTTCCCTGACCGTGGCTCAGCCATTTCTGTATAAGTTCACCATTTAAGGTTAAGACATGCTGGTTACAATGTTGTATTTGCAGATCATCTGGGGGAGAGCCATTCTTGAGAAAACAAACAAAAACATAAACTCAAGCGAAATTAGATACCTTACAATTTTCTGATAATTTTATTAGTTGCATTCAGATACATAAATATGTGCTGATTAGGGGTGAAACGGTACACAAAATTCATGGTTCGGTTCAATTTCAGTACAGTTAGGGGAAGAAATGGAAAACATAAAATTGCTTTTTTTTTTTTTTTTTTTACGCCGCTTTTTATTATTATTAACATTTGTAAACATGAACAGTTTACCTTTTTTAAAACAAATGTCTGCATTTAAGACACAAGATGGTTATTTATTTATTCACTAATTTATTTATTCGGAAATTAATTAATTCCATCCAGCCTTCATTCATTTATTCAGTCCCTTGATATGTGGAATTGTCAGTATTTTCTCCTTTAAAGAGAAATTCTTTAAGCTGGACAACAAAAGCAAAAGAATCCATATCGCTATACAGTAAGCCCCCGCTTTACCGCGGTTTGAATCTTGTGCCCAGGGTTTATTGCGGAATTGCATTTGCCAAATAGCTAATTAGTTTATCTTATTTTCCGTTCTCTTGCGGATAGAACGACAGACCTAAAAACTTATAGGAAATTGTTTTTATGTTGAATTATGAAATTTTTTAATAAAAATATAATTATTAATTATAAAATCAAGTAAAATCTTAAAGCAGTACAGTGCTGTGTACATAAAATATCATTTTTGGGGTGGCATCTGTTTAGCGAGGTTTTTCGTTTACTGTGGGCGGTTTTGGAATGTACCCACTGTGATAAACGGGGGATTACTGTACTGTCATTGAAACATGACGATGACAGGAAGTGGCAGCAATTTCGCACATGCGCAGAACAAAATAATATTTTTCGAACATGCCTTAAAAT
The DNA here is from genome assembly GCA_014706435.1 of Silurus glanis. Lineage (NCBI taxonomy): Eukaryota > Metazoa > Chordata > Actinopteri > Siluriformes > Siluridae > Silurus > Silurus glanis. The sequence continues at coordinate 4,239,637 of JAAIIK010000049.1, read as the reverse complement.
CGTGTTTTCAGTATGCAGTGAGTGGCCACAGTGACGTTGCCCTCAAAGTGCGTCACAGAGACTAAAAACTTGCAGTTTTAATACTTTTGAGAGGCAACTCAGATTTAAAATATGTCCCGCACGTAAAACATGTGCACTGCACAGCAAGTCCTGTACTGAAATTGTTCGATATGAATACGTGTACCGTTACACCCCTAGTGTGGTTATTATTATTAATATTTTGATGTGATTTGATTGTTTATAGAAATTGGGAAGAACCACACAACTGTTATTATATTGTATATATGCACATTACTCATCAGATGCAAAAAAATAAAAATTCTTCTACCTGAGGACAGTAGCAGTAAGCAAAGCTCTGGTCTCCACCAGCATAAATCCTCTTGACACAGTAGAACTGCTCAGCCTCTTAAACAGGCAATACAGACAACAATTTATGGATCAAGTTAATGTTAATACTAACTGTAAATAATTCATTTAAACCAAATATAATACACCTAAAAGCTGTGTTGATTGCTGGGATAAATCTTGAGCAGGGTGTAGTAGACTAGAAACTTAATTTACCTTAACTTAAAATGTAATTTCAGTATCTGAAAGTTGCTGATGTTTGAGAGGTAGACAGGCTTTTTAACAGGCTTGTTAGTGCAGTACAGATTATTCATGAGTTCTGAATCAACAAGTATATGTGTACTGACCAGTATCCATTGGTATGGAGTCCGTGTGAGGTCTCCATTGGCCTTTTACAGGAGCAGGACTTATCCTGTTGCAGGTGTTACGTGTGCCAAGTTGTCCGTTTCCTCCAAGACCGAAAGAATCAATCTTGCCAGAGGATGGAATGAATGCTAAGGTATGCTGCCTTGTATATTAACAAAAATAAAGAATTACTATATAATTGCCAATCCAGATGCTATAATATCATTATTATGTTGGTTAATCTTAATTTTATTATTAGGTTGTCCTGGTAAGCAGACATACTGATATTTATTATGGGTGCTAGTAACCACATAGAATGTCAATTGCCTAGCAAATGGAATGCAACCCCTTAGCAACACCACAGCAACTAATTGGAATATAAAAATAACCACCTAGCCATCTTCTACATGGAATATTATAGTTTCCAGCAACAACCCACAAACCAGCTATATTACCACAGCAACCACATATAAACTCGCAAAGAAATACTTGCAAAACTCTGGCTACCAGCCAGAATATCATAACACTGTAGCAACCTGATGGGGTGCTATAGGGACAACACAGTATCTATCTAGCAAAAACTAAAGATAGCACAGCAGCAATTCTCTAGCAACCAACTAGCAACAAACTTAAATACCTAGAAATGCAGAACCACACTGAAAGCTGAAATACAAGAGCATCCACATATAAAAACCTAGCAAACACTTTATGGCAAACACTATATTAAGCACTATATGGACAAAAGTTTGTGGACAACTAACCATATGATTCATGTGTGCTTTTTGAACATATTCCACATTTACTCCCCATTTGCTGGCATAATAACCTCCACTTTTCTGGGAAGGTTTGTCACTTGATGTCAGGTTGTGCTTGTGGAGATTTGTGATTATTCAGCCACAAGGGTGTTAGTAAAGTCAGGTACTGATGTAGATGAGGTGAGGAGGCCTGGGGTCCTGTCAGCGTTTACATTCACCCCAAAGGTGTTCAACTGGGTTGTGTTCAGAGCTCTATAGCAGGTCATTTAAGAACTTGTACTGAGAGATCAGCACTTTCTGAAAAACTCAAAAGCAGCCAACCTGGTACCAACCTACCAGTACCCTAGCAGAGCAATGGATAATCATCCACCAAACAAGATTTTATCAATCACATAGCCACACCATCACAACCACCCAACCAATCACCTAGACATACAAGAGCAACCACCTGGGATGAGACATGACCTATAAAATTTAACATTTTAGCCTTTTAACTGCATACAGTAAATAAACATTGAACACATTGTTAACACATCAGTCATTAGAAATAAAACACTGTCAATCATGCAATCAACTCTTCTGCATGTTTGATTTGCTCTGTGACACCAACACAAAGTTCATCCATGTGCTACATTTATAATTAACACTGTAAATCTTCTATCAGCAGCACATGTACAGTCAAATATATGGGGAAAGATTTATGTTAATTTTGGCTTTTGCCTACTAGACTATTACAGAGCATTATACATGTGCCTGCTAGTGTTTCTTTTTATTTATTTATGATGTGACCACTGTACACAAGTATATAGAGCTATATTATCTGCCTGGATTCAATCAAATGCTTAAAACCCTCTGGGTGGTGCTTCACAACGCAGATGGACAATGACAATCTCACAAAAGTAAGTACACCCCTCACATTTCAGCAACCATTTTATTATATCTGTTTAAGGGAAAAAACTATAGAAATTAAAGTTGGATATATTTTAGAGAAGTCAATGTGCAGCTTGTATATAAGTACAGATTTACTGTTCTCTAAAAATAACTCAACATACAGCATTATTGTCTAAATAACTGACAACAAAAGTGAGTACAGCCTAAGTGAACACGTCAAAACTGTGTCCAAAGTGTCAATATTCTGTGTGAGCACCACTGTTATCCAGGACTGCTTTATTCCTCCTGGGCATGGAATTGACCAGAGCTGCACAAGTTCTTGCTGAGATCCTCTTCCACTCCTCCATAATGACATCACAGAGCTGCTAGATGTTAGACACATGGGGCTTCTCCACCTTCTGCTAGAGGATGCCCCACAGGTGCTCAATAGGGTTCAGGTCTGAAAACCTACTTGGCCACTCCATCTTGGTGGTGTGTTTGGGGTTGTAATTATGTTGGAAAACTGTTCTTTGGCCCAGTTACTGAAAGCAGGGCATCATGTTCTGCTTCACAAGTACATGTTTCCCTCAATGAATTGCACCAGCAGCACTCATGCAGTCTCAGACCACGATGCTACCACCACCATGCTTGGCTGTAGGCAAAGCACAATTTTCTTGATATTCCTCAGCAGGGTGTTGCCACACATGCTGGAGACCATCTGAGCCACACAAGTTTATCCTAGTCTCATCAGACCACAGGACATCGTTCCAGTAATTCATGCTCTTGGACAGGTTGTCTTCAGACTGTTTGTGGGCTTTCTTGTGAGGCCATGCAAACCGACTTGTTGAAATGTGAGGGGTGTACTCACTGAGATAATGTGTGTGTATGTATCTATACAATAAACAAACATTAACATCCTTAATAACAATAGCTTTGCTAATAACCCAGTTGCTACTTTTGTTTGCTTTGTAGAAACAGGTTGTAAAAAGGTAAGTTATACTTACCTACCACAAGCGATTTGTGTAACAACATTTCCCATGAGTTCAAAAACCTTTCGTGGGTTAACTTCGTGGTTTAGGGTATTGTGGCCCAGCTGACCATATCCACCTGCTCCAAATGTGAACACACCTCCCTCCTAAAGCAGTCAAAATAATCAGGATTTCAAAATATCCAAAAGGTGTTGTGCCACAAGTTATAAGTTCAGGATTTTAGAATAATTCAGCAATTTAGCTGCTGATTAAAGGATAGCTGTGTGGAAAGCAGGAGAAATGTAAACATTTGTCTAGCTTTAATAAAGGAAGTATCCAAAAAATTAGAAAGTTGAATTTAGGAAGCTCAAACAGTGAAGAAAATGTGTCTTAGAAAAAGCGAGACAAACAGAGATCTCTAGCAAGCTTCTATTAACATCTAATTTATAGCATTTATTGCACGGCTTATTCAGACCGACTTACAATTTCTCACTTGTGCAGATAACGAGCAGATAACGGCAGTTGTTGTTAGAGAGTTAGAGTAAAATTTAAACTGTACCTTTGTTAATGCAGCAGTGTGATCCTCTCCACAACATATATAAACGACCCTTTGTGATCTGAGTGTCTTCAGCAAGGAAGGAAAACATCGATCTTCAAAAAAAATAAAAGCGAGATATGTTCAGTGGTGAATTAAGCACTAAGCCAATTTTATTATAAAGCTAATATATAAAGTTCATAACACACCCTGATTATCATTTAGGCCCAGCTGGCCAAACTTGTTTCGTCCCCAACCAAATACAGCTCCAGACATTGTCAGTGCAAAGCTGTGAGCACCTCCTGCTGAGATCTGGGCAAATGGGATGCCCTGTAAAGACTGGATGACCTGTGGGGTCAAAGCACAAGGTCCCTCTTTCCCCAGTCCTAATTGTCCATACCTATTTTGCCCCCAGGAAAATATCTGACCCCCTGGACGGTGTGTGAAAAAAGGGATAATGAGACAATTTATCTGGTAATAACAAATTAGCATCAGTAATAATTTATAAGTGACCATGCAAGAGAAAATTAGTATATTTAGAATATCTAAATTAAAAGGGGTCTATAACAGATAAACACAGATTAGGCCATACATAGCTCTTTTTTTCGCCATGGATAGCTATATGTTAAACAGTTTGTGTATTGTCAGTATAGAGCTTTCACATTGAGTCTTAATTGGGCATCTATTGTGTTTCATTAAAGAAAACATGTTTGAGCAACATACTTACTCCTAGACAGTGCAAGGGAATGCCTATAACCACAGCAGACCTGAACAACATGGACTTCTGACAAACTCTTGACTGTTCTGTGGAGAAGGTTACTTCTTTTAGGGGTTGTAGTTTGTTCTCTGTAACGCTCCATTTGGACAGTGACACAATTTGTATAATTTTGTCTCTGTTCACCACAGATTATAAACAAATGAATTATTCTTTGTTGATTTGAAGGTGTGCTTTGGCTCAGTGTCATACGCAAAGTATGAATTCCTCTTCATCTCACGTGTTTTAGGAAAATATTCAACGTTTATTTTTGTTTGTTTTTTTTGCCAAAACTGATTTGCTATTAATCATTATTCCCACCATATTGATTACAGTTCCAGCTGAGAAAAGCAGCCTCCAGGAGCTGCCACCATGTCAGGCTGTACATTCGGTTACGTTCACTATGGTTTTTTTGTGTCAAAACAAAAACTTGTAATTCCATGTGAATTTAGGAATTTGGCAGGCTTGTTGGTTTGTTTTCAAACTTTAGCTGGGCTCTTTTCTTTGTTACAAAAATTAATTCACGTTTAGGAGGCCTAATAACTGCTTTCCCAGTTGGATGTTACCAAGAAAATGTCAGGAAAATATCTGCTGTTTCTACTTGCTACAGTCCTAATTTTCAAATTTGCATACTTACGCAATCTTGGTATTGTATTTTCTATTAAACCATGTCTGGTTGTTTGCCACATGATTTTATTTAATTTTTTTATACAATGCAATTTTACATTAAAAGGTGAACAATTGTTCTTGCATGTTTCTACTAAGGCGTGTTTAACATCGGTGTGTTGACTTCACTTTTGAAATATTATCTTCTACTGTAGTAAGCTAGAGTGTTTTTAATGTAGCTACAAACAGGTATTAAAATGTTAGTTTGTCTGTATATTGGCTATTTTAAATCAGCCTATAGCTTGAAAACTTACAGCTGCAAAGTTGTTTTCCCAACACAAGCAACATCCTACATAAAGGCAATGCATATCCATAGAAGGTAAAAGTTGTACTTCACCTGGGCACACGCATACATTCTTCCTTGTTGGCAAGGCCGAGCTGTCCATCAGAAGCCTGTCCCCATGCAAACACTTGTCCTTTGTCGTTTACAACAAGAGTGTGAGACTCACCGCAAGATACCGCTACAATATTCTGAGCATCAAGTGCCATTACTTGCTCTATATAATAAACACACACAAAAAATAGATTTTCTTTCAGTATTCAATAGAATACTCATACATATAAAGTCCTTATAGTTCTGTAACTGTTTTGGACGTAAATACTACCGTGGCCAAGAAGTGCAAAACACATTAACAAATCAGAACAAATTAACAAATTAGAAAACACTAACAAATTCGAAAGCAAAATAACAATTGCAAAAACAAATTAACAAATCCAAAAACAAAATAACAAATCCGAAAACTCATTCAGACAAACCGGAAAAGGTGGGTTTAGTTTGTGAATGGAACACTCACAGATCATTGAACGAGACACCTGTCATTCAAGATATACAGAAAGTATGAATTATATCTAAATCTAATAAGTATCTAATTACTTTGTTCCTTGTACATGTTTAAAGTTCTCCGTTTACTACACAGAAATCAGCAGTTATATACAAATTGAAAAAAATGCGAGCCAGAACATATAAGGTCAAGTAAAGACTACCTGAGATCTGAAGGAAAAAAAAACCTGGAGAAAAAGGAAACTCAAAATGGAATCATTCTTCCTCAGGGTGCCATTTAACAAATGTATCAAATTAACAGAATCTCATAGGGAAAAAAGGCAAATGGTATTACATGGTGTTACATATGTTAATAAGCATACACAATATCAACAAGCCAGATCACCTACTTTGCAGCTTTACACGTTGGGCTTTTTATCAGCTACACCTTTCTTATAGGTGCATGTTGTGATGTGGCTTAGTGTAGGACTGTACTGAGACAGATGCACTGAGGGACATGACCTGATACTAACTGAACATGTTCCCTGCTTCCTTACATATATTTTACTGTATGTGCGCTCTCTCTTGTGGCAGTGTGAGCCATGAACACTTATTATTATCTTGATTTTCTTTTGACCTTTGCATATAAATTGCTGTCTATTAACTGTTACAAGATTACAATCTAAAAGAAAACATTTTTTTAGCCTGCTGTGTTCTCCAACAGCATACCTGCAAAACTGCTACATTGCACTTGTTATAAGGATGCAATAATAGTGTGTGTGTGTGTGTGTGTGTGTATATATTAT
>JAAIIK010000049.1:4205048-4225845 GCA_014706435.1 Silurus glanis | reverse complement strand
TTTTTTGTGAAGAATCAACAACAAGTGGGACACAATCATGAAGTGGAACGAAATTTATTGGATATCTCAAACTTTTTTAACAAATAAAAAACTGAAAAATTGGGCGTGCAAAATTATTCAGCCCCTTTACTTTCAGTGCAGCAAACTCTCTCCAGAAGTTCAGTGAGGATCTCTGAATGATCCAATGTTGACCTAAATGACTAATGATGATAAATAGAATCCACCTGTGTGTAATCAAGTCTCCGTATAAATGCACCTGCACTGTGATAGTCTCAGAGGTCCGTTTAAAGCGCAGAGAGCATCATGAAGAACAAGGAACACACCAGGCAGGTCCGAGATACTGTTGTGGAGAAGTTTAAAGCCGGATTTGGATACAAAAATATTTCCCAAGCTTTAAACATCCCAAGGAGCACTGTGCAAGCGATAATATTGAAATGGAAGGAGTATCAGACCACTGCAAATCTACCAAGACCTGGCCGTCCCTCTAAACTTTCAGCTCATACAAGGAGAAGACTGATCAGAGATGCAGCCAAGAGGCCCATGATCACTCTGGATGAACTGCAGAGATCTACAGCTGAGGTGGGAGACTCTGTCCATAGGACAACAATCAGTCGTATACTGCACAAATCTGGCCTTTATGGAAGAGTGGCAAGAAGAAAGCCATTACTTAAAGATATCCATAAAAAGTGTCGTTTAAAGTTTGCCACAAGCCACCTGGGAGACACACCAAACATGTGGAAGAAGGTGCTCTGGTCAGATGAAACCAAAATCGAACTTTTTGGCAACAATGCAAAACGTTATGTTTGGCGTAAAAGCAACACAGCTCATCACCCTGAACACACCATCCCCACTGTCAAACATGGTGGTGGCAGCATCATGGTTTGGGCCTGCTTTTCTTCAGCAGGGACAGGGAAGATGGTTAAAATTGATGGGAAGATGGATGGAGCCAAATACAGGACCATTCTGGAAGAAAACCTGATGGAGTCTGCAAAAGACCTGAGACTGGGACGGAGATTTGTCTTTCAACAAGACAATGATCCAAAACATAAAGCAAGATCTACAATGGAATGGTTCACAAATAAACATATCCAGGTGTTAGAATGGCCAAGTCAAAGTCCAGACCTGAATCCAATCGAGAATCTGTGGAAAGAACTGAAAACTGCTGTTCACAAATGCTCTCCATCCAACCTCACTGAGCTCGAGCTGTTTTGCAAGGAGGAATGGGCAAAGATTTCAGTCTCTCGATGTGCAAAACTGATAGAGACATACCCCAAGCGACTTACAGCTGTAATCGCAGCAAAAGGTGGCGCTACAAAGTATTAACTTAAGGGGGCTGAATAATTTTGCACGCCCAATTTTTCAGTTTTTTATTTGTTAAAAAAGTTTGAAATATCCAATAAATTTCGTTCCACTTCATGATTGTGTCCCACTTGTTGTTGATTCTTCACAAAAAATTACAGTTTTATATCTTTATGTTTGAAGCCTGAAATGTGGCAAAAGGTCGCAAAGTTCAAGGGGGCCGAATACTTTCGCAAGGCACTGTATATATATATATATATATATATATATATATATATATATATATATATATATATATTTATTTGTATATATAAAATACAAATAAAAATAATAAAAAATAATGCAGAAACAAACAAAAACAAATGCTGAAACAGAAGCATCACCATAATGAACAATGGGCTTTACTTTCTATTTGACCATGTACACCAGAGACTTAGAATGCAGGTCGGACCTCTGCCACCTTCTGACAGTTCCTGATGACTTTGTGGTGGTCAGGTGCATCAGGATGTACAGGAGTCACAAAGCTTTTTTTTTTTAAATTTTTTTTTTTTTTATATCTATCAAGAAGCTTTTATTGTCATTTCAACCTTACGGGTGCATCTCAATAAATTAGATTATCATTAAAAAGTTGATTTAGTTTAGTAACTCAATACAAAAAGTGATATGAAAAGTATTATATAGATTCATCACACACAGACTGACATATTTCTAATATATATCTAAAAAAATTGCCCACTGAGCAACAGTCCAGTCCTTTTTGCCCTTTACCCAGGTAAGACACGGCTGACGTTGTCTCTGGTTCAGGAGTGGCTTGACACAAGGAATGCATCAGTTGTAGCCCATGGATACGTCTGTGCGAGGTGGATCTTGAAGCACTGACTCCAGCTGCAGTCCACTCTTTGTGAATCTCCCACAAATTCTTAAATGGGCTTCATTTATACCACATTTCCTTTCAACTTTCCATTAACGAGCTTGGATACAGACACCACAAGTCTCCAATATTGAACCTTTTCAAAATATTCAAATTTTCTGTAAGCCATAATCATCAATATTTAAAGAAATAAACACTGGAAATATATCAGTCTGTGTGTGATGACTCTATATAAAATACAAGTTTCACTTTTTGTAATAAATAACTAAAATAAATCAACTTTTTAATTACATTCTAATTTATTGAGATGCACCTGTATATAGCTGAAGCAGTACACAGTGAACTAAGACAATGTTTCTCTAGAACCCTGGTGCTACAGAAGACAACAGTGCTACATCACACAGCACAGAGATACATAGAGAACAGAGAGCTAAGGACTAAATTTAAGTTGTCCTAGCCTCACAAAGTGCATCATGCACAACCTAGTGCAAACAGTACGAGACAAAAGACAGTGCAAACAGACAACACAAGACAGTGTAGGACAGATGCACAAAAAAAAAAATAGCGTCATCCGTCTCCATACTACTCTGTCCTCTACATTTGCCTCTTTCAAACCAACTACCTGCATGCCTTCATTCACCACATCTATAAACCTCCTTCTTGTCCTTCCTCTTTTCCTCCTTCCTGGAAGCTCTATACTCAGCATTCTTCTACATATACCACATGTCCCTCTTCTGCACATGTCCCAACCATCTCAATTTGGGCCTCTCTCACTTTGTCCCCAAAAAGTCCTACATGCACTGTTCATCTAATAAACTCATTTCTAATCCTGTCCATCTTCGTCACTCCCAATGAAAATCTCAACATCTTCAGCTCTGCTACCTCCAGCTCCACCTCCTGTCTTTTAGTCAATGCAACTGTCTTTAAATCTTCCAACATAGCAGGTCTCACCACAGTTTATCCATAATTTCCAAGTCCAAGCTGTATAAACTTGAATGCTTATTGGATTTAATGCATATCAGGTGATGTGCATTTGTGTAACGAGGGAGGGTGTGGCCTAAGGAGATCAACACCCTATATCAAGGTGTGCATAATTATTAGGCAGATTCTTCTCCTCAGGAAAAATGGGAAAAAAAAGAGATTTAACTGAATCTGAAAAGTCAAAAAATGTAAAAAGTCTTTCACAGGGATGCAGCACTCTTGAAATATCTAAGATATTGAGGTGTGATCACAGAACCATCAAATGTTTTGTATCAAATAAATCAACAGGGTCGCAAGAAACGTCTCGAGAAGAAAAGACGCAAATTAACCGCCAAAGATTTGAGAAGAATCAAACATGAAGCTACCAGGAACCCATTATCCTCTAGTGCTGCCATATTCCACAACTGCAAACTACCTGGAGTGTCAAGAAGTACGAGGTGTTCAGTTCTCAGAGACATGGCCAGGGTAAAAAAGGCTGAAACCCGACCACCTCTGAGCAAGACAAATAAGTTGAAACGTCAAGATTGGGCCAAGAAATATCTGAAGACAGATTTTTCAAAGGTTTTGTGGACTGATGAGATGAGAGTGACTCTTGATGGACCAGATGGATGGGCCCGTGGTTGGACCAGTAACGGACACAGAGCTCCACTTCGACTCAGATGCCCGCAAGGTGGAGGTGGGGTACTGGTATGGGCAGGTATTATTAAAGATGAGCTAGTTGGACCTTTTCGGGTTGTAAATGGACTCAAAATCGACTCTCAGACCTACTGCCAATTTTTAGAAGACACTTTCTTCAAGCAGTGGCACAGGAAAGTCTGCATCTTTCAAGAAGACTGATTTTTATGCAAGACAACGCTCCATCACATGCATCAAACTACTCCACTGCATGGCTGGCCAGTAAAGGCCTTAAAGCTGAAAAACTAATGACATGGCCCCCTTCTTCACCTGACTTAAACCCTATTGAGAATTTTGGGCCCTTCTTAAGCAGGAAATGTACAGTGAAGGTAAACAGTACACCTCTCTGAACAGTGTCTGGGAGGCCGTGGTTGCGGCTGCACAAAAAGTTGATTCTGACCAGATCAAGAAACTGACTGACTCCGTGAATGGAAGGCTTGTGACTGTTATCGAAAAGAAGGGTGGCTATATTGGTCACTGAGGTTTTCTTTCTGAAATTTCAGAAATGTTTATTTGTAAATTTTGAGTTTGTGTATTATTCTCGCTTTAACAGGTGAAAATAAACAAGTGAGATGGGAAAATCTTTGTTTTTCATTTAGTTGCATAATAATTCTGCACACTAATAGTTGCCTAATAATGGTGAACATGTAGATATTCTCTTAAGAAAGCCAAAACTTCACTTTTACTACTTAAATGTTCCGGTTTGAGGGTTTGTTAACATTTTGGATTGACCAAGAGCACTGTAGTTGTAAAATAACAAAATTAATCCTCAAAAATACAACTTGCCTAATAATTGTGCACACAGTGTACTGCACACTTTACTGCTGTCAGACTGTTCTCATTTTTTTTCCTGTACCACCCTCACATACTTCTCTGCCACACATGACTTCCTCATACAATACCACAACTCCTCTCTCGGCACCTTGTCATACGCTTTCTTTAGATTCACAAACACACAATGCAACTCCTTCTGACCTTCTCTATACTCCTCCATCAACATCCTCAAAGCAAATATTACTTTTCTCCAATTCTGTTTTGCCAACCTCTTTCTCCTTATGCTTTCCTGCACTTCCTCATTCTACCAGCAGGTCTATGTCTTCCGTTCTCTTTCCAGATGTCACACCAAGTACCTTTCTAGCTGTCTCCCTGATCACTTCTGCAGTAGTTGCCCAATCATTCAGCACCTCTTCACCACCACCGAGCCCCTATTTGAACTCTTCCCTCAATCGCACACTACAGTCTTCCAACTTCAGTTTCCACCATCTTATTCTTCTTTCAGTCCTTACTATCCTCCTCTTCTCCTCCATCTCACAACCCACTTGTGGAGCATAGGCACCGATTAAATTTACAATCACCCCTTCAGCTTCCAGCTTCACATTCCTCAACCTATCAGAAACTCTCTTCACCTCCACTACACTCTTACTGTTCTCTTCCTTCAGGATCACCACTACAACATTTCTCTTTTCATCCACACAGTGATAAAACAATTTTGTCCCACTCTCACACTCTAATCTAATTCTCTTCCTTTACCAGTCATAGTACCAACATTTAAGGTATCAACCCTAACCTCCAATCTCCTCCACTTCTCCTTTACCTTTTCCCTGCTGTCTCTTTAGGCATCTTTCCTCTCTCCTTCTCCTCCTTTGGCCAACAGTAGCCCAATTTCCACCTGTGGCGGTCGTTGGTAATCCGGGCCTCGACCGATCCGGTATGCAATTCAGGTTTGTGATCCGCATATTTGATTTGGCACATGTTTTACGCTGGATGCCCTTCCTAACGCAACCCTCCCCATTTATCCAGGCTTGGGAATGGCACTAAGAGTGCACAGGCTTGTGCAACCGTAATCCGTAATGGCTGGATTATAATGTGTTATGCAACACAATGTGCAAAAAGAGAACTGCAAACAAGAGGGTACTTGTTAACATAAACACAAAATGTAATGCAAAACAGCAACAGCAGCAATTGAAAGGTGTGCAAAAACAGCCTGCAGTTAGGAGTTAGAACTTAATCAACAACTTGTAATGAATAATGCAAAAGAAAACATGTGGCTCAACAAACTGATCATGAAGTCTTTGCCTTGTGCTGCTCACTGGATTTTGAGGTGGTGGTGGTGGTAAAAAACTGGATACTTCGTAAACTCACAGCCAGTTTGGACAAAAACAAATATTCACTCCATCACCTACAGACAAAAGAGCAGAGCTCCTTTAGAATAAGTCATTTAGCAAAACTCACTGTACAGTACAACCGCTTGGTAGTATGTTGAGACCTTACATTCCAGTCTTAAGATTAACGGCTTAAATCATATCAGAACTTGAGTAGTTCTACCAACATTCAATATTCTATCCACTGCCACTTCAATGCCATTTCGCTAAATGTACATACTACATAGTATATCTTTTACTCCTCAGTACATCTGATTTATTGTCCGTATGGACCAGCACATGGCGATCCCTCAGGTCTGGGAGGAAGTGTTTCAAAACCAGAAACATGGCCAGCATCTCCAGGCAGTTTATGTGCCACGTGAGATGTAGCTTGTTTCACTGACCTTGGGCGGAGCGGCCACTCATGAACGCTCCCCACCCCGTGAGGGATGCATTCGTCCTTAGCATTATGCGACGACAAGGAGCTCCCAGAACAGGGCCCTGAGACAGGAACGCAGGTTCCTTCCACATATCTAAAGCTTGAAGGGCTCACCTTGAGACCTTGATAGTTTGGAGAGGATTGCCCTTTCGGGAGAACCCTCTGTCTCTAAGCCACCACTGGAGGGGTGCAGGAGGCCAAGTGGAATCACATTGGATGCTACTGCCATGAGAACCAGCAGCCTCTGGAACTGCTTTACAGTAAGCGACTGACCTTCTGTCACTCTCTTGACTGTTACGAGGATAGCTTTGATCCGAGTGGAAGACAGCTGTTTACCCCAGCTCCTTCATGCAGGCAAGAATGACATCTCGATGCTGGACTGCCAGGAGCTCTAATTGAGTTAATATCAACCAGTCGTCGATATAGTTTAGAATGTGGATGCCCCGAAGCCTTAACAGGGTCAAAGCATTTTGTGAAGGTGCGGGTGAGAGCGCCAGGCCGAACGGGAGGAATCGATATTGGTAAGCTTCGCCTCCGAAAGCAAACCTTAGGAACCTCCTGTGAGCAGGAAGGATGGATATGTGGAAGTATGCGTCCCTTGGATCTATCGTAAGAAACCAGTCCTCGAACTTGGATCTAAAACACGACCTGCTTGAGAGTGAGCATCCTGAACCTGAGCCTCATAAGCGAGCGGTTTAAGGAGCGTAGATCTAGGATCGGACACAACCCCCCTATCCTTCTTCGGAACCACGAAGTACTGTCTGTAAAAGCTGGACTCTCTGAGTAACAGAGGGACCACCTCGATGGCCTCTTTCCTTAAGAGAGTGCGTACTTCCTGAGAGGACCCGAATTGAATTGAGTAGCCCTTCTCTACCATGCACAGGGACCTACTGAGACATGTCTGGCAGGCTTCCCTTAGCTGGCACAGATTTCCCCAAGCTAGCACAGATTGCCTTTCTGTGGCTACTAAGGCTGACATGGACCGACCCACGGACTTAGCCATTTCTTTGGTGGCCCTAAGGGCTAGGTCGGCAGCGCGGCATAGCTCCTTAATATCGTCAGCCCCAGAGCTGTATCCCTCGTCCATCTCCCACAGCAGGACAGCCTAGTATGCCTGCAACACACCCATCGTGTGGAGGCAACCAGCAGCCTGACCCGCTGCCACAGAAGCCTTGCTCACTAGAACCGGAGTGGCTCATAACGGTTTAGTGGGCAGTACCCGGGCATTAAGGGATGATGCTACACCCGGGGAGAGATAGCTAGCTAGCATCTCTTCCACCCATAGCATCACCCCATAGCCACACTCCTTCATCCCCACGACGTTTGCATACAGCAAGGTTTGTTTGGTGAAGATGCAGGCCACATACGGGCTCTTCCAGGACCTGGACACCTCGCCGGTGACGAGTGCCTTGCCAGTGGCTGGATTTCACACGTGAGCAATGCAGAAGCTTCCCAAAGCATTATGACGCAGCTCGAGTTTCCGAAAGGGAACTATGAGGTGGAGAATTTGTCTGATTGTGATGCTGCTGATCCTGGTGTGAACCAGCTCCATGCTAATCATCTAATTTAACAGATTAGACTCAGCAGAGCAGTATTAAAACTGATAGTGAGCTAAAACTCCATTTTGGTGCATGTAAAAATAACACTGTGCGGACTTCAAGGTACTTGTGCGTAAACGTCAGCATGGAAAAGGGGATGACATTGGTGGTGAGTCAGGGGCTATTGGACATGGTGAACAAGATGGCAATCACTGCATGCAGACATCCAGAGTCCCTGTGCGTAAACAATGGAAATGTTTTGATGATGAGCCAGGACCTAGCAAAGATGCACATGGCGAGCATAAGAAGTCTTCTGCAAGACTTCAGTTTAAGGGTGAAGATAAAGTCTGCATGAGCGCCACAGTTGGCAGCCATTGGACTATGTAGAGCAGTATAGTGACACAGAGTTGATGAAACTCATTGCTACGGCACAAATGCTATGTCACTATCTAACAGTGGTAGCTCTTTCAACACTTCCGTTTATGAGATTTTAAATTTTTTAAGCATAAATTTTGATGTCTCACATGCCATTAGTGACAAAATATATTTCAAATTGAGGAAACAAAAAAGTGGTCAATGACAGTGACATTTCAGAAGACATGAGGAAAACTGACAAATTCTGAAAGATGAGGCCTTTTATGGATAGCATTCACAAAGGCTGCTTGCTTCAGGCTCGACCAGAATATGTCAATTGACGAGCAGATGATCCCATTTACAGGAGCCTGTCCATTGTGACAGTATGTGCCACTAAAGCCCAATCCACTTGGCATGAAAAATTCAGCAAGGGGATTTGTGCGGGATTTTACAGTGTATCATTGTGCAAAGATACTGACTTCACAGGTTAAGGATGCAGAGGGATTGGGTTTGGGAGCCTTGGTTATTGCACATCTGACTAAAACCGTGCATCCCGGTTATAATGTATACTATAATCGGTTCTTCACATCCATAAAAGTTGTGGATCAAATGCTGGAGAAGCAGGTGTACCTCACTGGTACACTAATGAAGAGTTAGATCACTAGAGCACTGCTGAGGCTTCGAAATAAAGTTTTTTACTTTTAATACACTGGAAACTTTATTGTGTTACACAGTAAAATAAACCAAGTGTTCACATATGAGGACATAATTAAAAAAAGGAAAAAAAAAAGAGAAAAAAAAAAAACACAGCAGTTTTAGCCCATGGAGAACCTTACAGTATATGTCTACAGAAAGCTCAATGGGACCCTGTGGCTTAGCCCTTTCAGGGCCAATAGCAGTTTCACGCTTTTGGACCCCATGAGAATTTTCAGTGAGCAATCCTTTTATGCGCTGCTCAAGTGCTGTTGGCATATGTGGAATTAATCAGAATCAAAATCAGAATAAGGTTTATTGGCCAAGTGTGTTGGCAAACACACAAAGAATTTGGTTCCAGCTTTTGGTGAGTCTCAAACGTACAGACATTAATAACACTATACATTTAGCTTGGACTATACAGGACAAAATAGACAATACAAGACAAAACAAGTAATGTACACAAAGTGTGAGAGTGAAATCCGATGGTGATGGATGTGCACAGATTCAGATTCAATGACTGCAGTGTAAAACTGCATTAACAGTTCCTGTGGAAGACTATACTTTCTTAATTGGTGTAAAAAGTACCTCCTCTGCTGGCCCTTTTTGAGAATAGGGTTTATGTTAAACTAGCATTTCAGGAAATAGTAGTTCCCAGAAACTTGAAAGTCTCCACAGATAACACAGAGCTGTTGGATATTGTGAGGGGTGTTCCCTAAAGTTCACTATCATCTCCACAGTTTTTCTATTTGAAATACAGTCCATTTGGTTTGATGCCATTTACATTCATTTCGAGTGGTCTGTTTTAAGGTGCGCGTATGATCATTATAACATGGTGCTAATTTTTTTTTATTTTAAGGGGAGTTACATCATCTAGAGCAGGGGTCACCAACCTTTTTGAAACTGAGAGCTACTTCTTGGGTACCGATTAATGTGAAGGGCTACTAGTTTGATACACACTTCTGAAATAACACATTTGCTCAATTTACCTTTAATTATATGTTATTATTAACAACTAATTATATTAATCTATGTGAAGACACTGATCATGTTAATGATTTCTCACAATAATTATCAACAATGATTTAACAAGGTAGGAAACGTCCATTTTTCGCCTTGTAGGCAAGCATCAGTGTTTTGAATCTGATAAATGCAGCTACTGGAAGCCAGTGAATGGAGCGCAGCAGTGTGGGAGAACTTGGGCAGATTGAACACAAGCCGTGCAGCTGTGTTTTGGATCATTTGCAGTGGACGAATAGCGTTCAGGGGAAGACCTGCCAGCAAAGAGTTGCAGTAGTCGAGTCTTAAAAATGACAAGAGACTGAACAAGCACCAGAGTAGCCTGTGTGGACAGAAATGGTCGAATCCTTCGGATGTTGTAGAGAAGAAATTTACAGGAGCGAGCCACATTAGGGACATGTGGGAAGAAGGACAGTTCATTGTCCATAGTTACCACAAGGTTACGAGCAGTGGCTGAAGGGGAGAGCAGAGAGTCATGAAGTGTTATTTGTAGATCTTGACCTGGAGATGAATCACCTGGGATGACCAGCAGTTCTGTTTTGCTGGGGTTGAGTTTTATTTGGTGAGCACTCCTCCATGAAGATATGTCTGTCAAGCATGCCGAGATCCGAGTGGAAGCTGTGGTATCTGATGGAGGGAAAGAAAAGATTAGTTGAGTGTCATCTACATAGCAGTGTTAAGAAAACCCATGTGAGGATATGACTTCACCAATGAAATGGGTATAGAGGGAGAAAAGGAGGGGACCAAGTACAGAGCCTTGTGGGACACCAGTGGTGAGTCTGCACAGGGCAGATGTGGATCCCCGACATGTTACCTGGTATGAGCGACCTTCCAGGTTGGAAGCAAACCATTCCCATGCTGTTCTGCAGATACCGAGGCTCTTGAGGGTTGACAAAAGAGTCTTGTGGTTCACTGTGTCAAATGCTGCTGGATCTTCTTCGTCAAAGAGCTAACTAACTTACACTTCTCACAGAAAAAAATAACTCTAGCGACAGAGAAAGACTGAAAATACATGTCATACTTCACAAACCGGATGCTTGCCATATCAGAGAAATTACGTACCTTAATGTGGTTACTGAAGTGTTTGTTCGCATTTTCTGACCTGATACCAGAGACATCACTAATTAGCCTTTCTCCTATTAAAACCTGAGGGCAGATGCATCACAATATGATAGAAGAGTTTATTACTTGTTTGGCATCAGTGCCAGTTAGTCAAAACATTTTTGGTCTGAATTTAAGGGGATTCTAATGTGATTTCATTCATTCTGAGTTATTTACACTGTTAAAGAGTTGGATTCTCAGGCTAAACATGGTCAAAGTTTTAAAAAACAATTTGGATGTATGATGGAGTATTTCTGTGCTAAATACACGTACAAGTTTGTATAAGTTTCGGAAAGTTTTTTGATGACGTCAATCATCATGAAGGGTGGAATTCCATGTATGAGCATTTCTTCCTCAAGATCATGCACACAGCAACCAGGATGGATCTGCTTGTTAGCCAGTTAATTTAAGACTATAAAGCTTTTGTTCCTTTTTTATTTATAGCGATGTTAGAGCTTGAAGATGATCACTACACAAAATCACTCATGACTCTTTAGTTCCACCCACACCACACCTCCAGGAGCTTGGCTGTTTTTGGAGAGAAGCGTAAGGCTGTATATTTTTGTTATATAGCTGATAAAAGACTCTTCAGAGATATTAAGGATGCAGTACTACAGGAACTCAAGATTAACCTAGAATTGGCTGAAAGTGTGTGTGTTTGTTATGCTCCCTTTAAAGAATAGAAATCTTTTTCAAGTCAGTTGTGTAGTTTGAAAATTTAAACCACGATGAAACCACACAAGAATTGGAAAATTCCATTGCCTCTTCTCTCTCTTCCATAGAACACAGTATGCTGTCAAAAGAAAATTGCAAGAGTTTTACCTTTAGGGGTATAATAGCTTGGCACTGGATCAGTACCCTGAAAATTACACCCACTGTGCCCATAAATATAGGTGCACTTTGGTTCCCATGTAGTTTGTTCAGTGCCATAATGTACCTTTATCACTACTGACCCAGTGACAAGCCCTTTGTAGCTCATGGTGGCACATTTGTACTCCATACAGCATTGCATTCAGAAAACATTCAGACCCCCTTCACTTTTTGAATTTTATGTTGCAGTCTGATACTACAATCTTTCAAAAAAAAAATCCTTGTTAATCTACACTTAGTACCCCATAATGACAAAGTAAAAACTAAAATCTAGAAAATCAAATGTACATAATTATTCACATCCTTTGCAACAATACATTCGAAAATGAGTTCAGGTGCTTTCCATTTCCTTTGATAATTGCTGAGAGGTTTCTACACTTTGACTGAAGTCTACCCGTGGAAATGTTTATTGATTGGACATGATTTGAAACTTCACACCTCTTTATAGAAAACCTCACAGCAGACAATGCATTTTACAGCAAAAACCAAGCCATGAGGTCAAAGGAACTGCCTGCAGAGCTCAGAGACAGGATTGTTGTAAGGCACAGATCTGGGGAAGGCTATATAAAAATTCTGCTGCACTGAAGATTCCCATGAGCACAGTGGCCTCCATAATTCTCAAATAGAAGTAGTTTGGTCACCAGGCTAAACTGAGCAATTGGCCTTAGGGCCTTAGTAAGAAAGTTGACCAAGAACATGATGGTCACTCTGGCAGAGCTCCAGAGACCCTGTGTGGAGATGGGACAAACCAGACCAAACCAGACACAATCCCAACAGTTAAGCATGGCGGTGCATTATTCATACATTCTGGCACTGTGTGTGTTCTTTAGAGCACTTAGTTTATCTAGTATAGTTATCTTAGACAAATTGTTTTATTTGACGTCTCAGATAGTGAAGGTGTTCAGAGACAAAGTGTGTAAAGAAGGAGGAAATCCTAAAAAAATAAGTTCTTTCCACAACAAATTACAAAGACAAAATGGTATTTTGGTAAACTTGTTTTATAAGTATTATTTTAACACACTGTTATAAAATCAAAAATAGACTGGTAGCAAAGGTTTACATGGTCTCTTTGACCCAACATTTCTTATCATGTTACCTTTAATAAATTACTGCCACAATTTATAAATCTACTATTTATCTAATACATCACCAATTCCAATTTTGATTATTTTATTATTTAATAATTTTTATAATTTACATTTTTACAGGTATAGGTCCTTTTCCAAGACAAATCTCAACAAACAAACAATGAGACCTCATCATGGATATTCAGTTACATTTTATCTTCCTGCTTGCACATGTGTCCTGTATCAGTGAGACACATTTCCTTGCTTTAAAACAGGGGTCACCAACCTTTTTGAAACTGAGAGCTACTTCCTGGATACCAATTAATGTGAAGGGCTAAAAGTTTGATACACACTTCTGAAATAACACATTTGATCAATTTACCTTTAATTATATGTTATTATTAACAACTTCCTCTTCATCTTCTTTCGGCTGCTCCCATTAGGGGTCACCACAGCGGATCATCTGTCTCCATACCACCCTGTCCTCTACATCTGCCTCTTTCACACCAACTACCTGCATGTCTTCCCTCACCACATCCATGAACCTCCTCCTTGGCCTTCCTCTTTTCCTCCTACCTGGTGGCTCCATCCTCAGCATTCTTCTACCAATATAATTCATGTCCCTCCTCTGCACATGTCCAAACCATCTCAATCTCGCCTCCCTCACCTTGTCACCAAAACGTCCTACATGCGCTGTCCCTCTAATTAACTCATTTCTAAACTTGTCCATCCTCGTCACTCCCAACGAAAACCTTAACATCTTCAGCTCTGCTACCTCCAGCTCCACCTCCTGTCTTCTACTCAATGCCACTGTCTCTAATCCATACAACATCGCAGGTCTCACCACAGTCCTATAAACTTTCCCTTTCATTCTTGCAGATACACTACTATCACAAATCACTTCTGTCACTCTTCTCCACCCACTCCACCCTGCCTGCACTCTTTTCTTTACTTCTCTAACACACTCTACATTACTTTGCACTGTTGACCCCAGGTCCCTGAACTCCTCCACCTTCTCCACCTCTTTTTCCTGCAACCGCACCACTCCACTGCCCTCCCTCTCATTCACACACATGTACTCTGTCTTACTCCTACTGACTTTCCTACTGAATTCCCCTTCTCTCCAGTGCATATCTCAACCTTCTCAACCTGCTCACTACTCTCACCACAAATCACAATATCATCCGCAAACATCATAGTCCAGGGAGACTCCTGTCTGACCTCGTCCGTCAACCTGTCCATCACCACTGCAAACAGGAAAGGGCTCAGGGCCGATCCTTGATGTAGTCCAACCCTCACCCTGCACCAGTCTGTCATTTCTACTGCACACTTCACTGCTGTCACACTGTCCTCATACTTGTCCTGCACCACCCTCACATACTTCTCTGACACACCTGACTTCCTCATACAGTACCACAGCTCCTCTCTCGGCACCCTGTCGTACGCTTTCTCTAAATCCACAAATCCACAATGCAATTCCTTCTGTCCTTCTCTATACTTCTCCATCAACATCCTCAAAGCAAATAAGGCATCTGTGGTGCTCTTCCTCGGCATGAAACCATACTGTTGCTCACAGATGGTCACCTCTTCTCTCAGCCTGGCTTCCACTACTCTTTCCCATAACTTCTTGGTGTGACTGATCAACTTAATTCCCCTGTAGTTACTGCACATCTCCGTTATGCTTAAAGATCGGTACCAGCACACTCCTTCTCCATTCCTCAGGCATCCTCTCACCTTCCAGAATCTTGTTAAACAATCTGGTTAAAAACTCCACTGCCATCTCTCCTAAACATCTCCATGCTTCTACAGGTATGTCATCTGGTCCAAACGACTTTCCACTCTTCATCCTCTTATTCGCTGCTATCACTTCCTCATTACTAATCCTATCTACATCCTGCTTTACCAACTACACATCATCCAACCTTCTCTCTCTCTGATTTTCCTCATTCATCAGCTGGTCAAAATACTCCCTCCACCTTCTCAACACACTCTCCTCACTAGTCAACACATTTCCCTCTCCATCCTTTATTGCTCTAACTTGCAGCACATCCTTCCCAGCTCGGTCCCTCTGCCTGGCCAATCGGTATAAATCCTTTTCTCCTTCCTTAGTGTCCAACCTCTCATACAGCTCCTCATATGCCTTTTCCTTGGCTTTCGCACATCCCTCTTTACCTGCTGCCGCATCTCCTTGTACTCCTGCCTACTTTTCTCATCACTCTGTCTATCCCACTTCTGTTTTGCCAACCTCTTTCTCCTTATGCTCTTCTGCACTTCCTCATTCCACCACCACGTCTCCTTGTCTTTCTTTCTATTTCCAGATGTCACACCAAGTACTTTTCTAGCTGCCTCCCTCATCACTCCTGCAGTAGTTTCCCAATCACCCAACACCTCTTCACCAACACCGAGCCTCTGTCTGACCTCTTCCCTGAAGCTCACACTACACTCTTCCTCCTTCAGTTTCCACCATCTTATTCTTCTTTCAGTCCTCACTCTCCTTCTCTTCTTCTTTGCCTCCAAAACCATCCTACAGACCACCATCCGATGCTGTCTAGCTACACTGTCCCCTGCCAACACCTTACAGTCTCCAATATCCTTCAGGTTGCATCTCCTGCATAGAACATAGTCCACCTGTGTGCACCTTCCTCCACTCTTATACGTCACCCTATGATCCTCCTTCTTCTTAAAATAAGTGTTCACCACTGCCATTTCCATCCTTTTAGCAAAATCTACCACCATCTGCCCTTCCACATTCCTCTCCTTAAGGCCATACCTACCCATCACCTCCTCATCACCTCTGTTCCCTTCATCAACATGCCCATTAAAGTCTGCCCCAATCACCAATCGTTCTTTCCTAGGTACACCATCTACCACTTCATCTAATTCACTCCAGAATCTTTCCTTCTCCTCCATCTCACAGCCAACTTGTGGAGCATAGGCACTGATGACATTTATCATCATCCCTTCAACTTCCAGCTTCACGTTCATCACCCTATCAGAAACTCTCTTTACCTCCACTACACTCTTACTGTACTCTTCCTTCAGAATCACCCCTACACCATTTCTCTTTCCATCCACACCATGATAGAACAGTTTGAACCAACCTCCAATGTTCCTGGCCTTACTCCCTTTCCACTTGGTCTCCTGAACACAAAACATATCTACCTTTCTCCTCTCCATCATATCAGCTCTCTCTCTCTTTACCCGTCATAGTACCAACATTTAAAGTACCAACCCTAACCTCCACTCTCCTCCACTTCTCCTTTCCCTGCTGTCTCTGTAGACGTCTTCCTCCTCTCCTTCTCCTCCTTCGGCCAACAGTAGCCCAATTTCCACCAGTACCCTATCGGCTAACGATACCTGTGGCGGTCGTTGTTAACCCGGGCCTCGACCGATCCGGTATGAAATTCTCATTTGTGATCCGCATATTTGATTTGGCACATGTTTTACGCTGGATGCCCTTCCTAACGCAACCCTCCCCATTTACCCGGGCTTGGGACCGGCACTAAGAGTGCACTGGCTTGTGCCTCCCTAATGGCTGGGTTTTATTATTAACAACTAATTATATTAATCTATGTGAAGACACTGATCATGTTAATGACTTCTCACAATAATTATCAATAATGATTTAACAAGGTAGGAAACAGATAAATATCAATATGCAAAACTTTATTTCTATAAATCTCTGCAAGTATTTACATTTTCAAATGATCACTTCTACAACATTACAACAACAACTCACTAGCCACTAAAATGTTTTAACAAATCATGCACTACATTGCATCATGTTTGTACAGATTATCAATTACATAACATACAAAAATCAACTTGGAGACCAGCTAGCTCTAATCTAATATGAAACATTTGTTGAAGTTTTTTTTTTAATATTGTCATATTTAAATTCACACCAATGCAATTGTGATTTCAAAAAGAATAGCAACAAAAATAATTTGATGCAGCTCACTGGTAAGTGGCGCTAGGGAGAGCCCCGCGGGTGACTCATGTGGTCCTTGCGGGCGACCTGGTGCCCGCGGGCACCATGTTGGTGACCCCTGCTTAAAAACATTGTCCTAAGATTCAGCTTTAGCTATGTCAATAATGTAAAAATAATATAAATTTTTGTAGCTTATAAAGGTTAACTGGCATCAGAAGAACCTCTATATAATTTGTTCATGCAGCTGGGGCAGAAACAGAACTAAATCACTGAGCTTATATATTAATTCTGTAAAGATCTCAGAACAAGGTATCATCTCACAGAGCTGTACAGTGTGTAGAAAACAACAAAAACACACACACACACACACACACACACACACACACACACACGCACACACACCCCACATGATCTCACTTCTACTTAGCATTTACTGCTGCATCATTGGGAGCATCCTGACTAACTCAACCACAGTGTTGTATATCAGCATCGTGGTTTGTGAAAGAAAAGGAAAGCCCTGCAAAGGGGTAGTGAAATACATCACTGGCACCCATCTACATGCCATTGAGCCATTGATACCAAACAGGATATATAGGGCCATTTGCACTAGAAAAAGCAGATTCAAGGCCATCTATCTATTTATATATCTATTTACAGTGCATCCAGAAAGTATTCACACATTTTGTTTCTTACAGCCTTATTCCAAAATGGATTAAATTAATTATTTCCCTCTAAATTCTATATATAAAAAAATACCCCTAACAATGACAACGTGAAAAAAGTTTGTTTGAAATCTTTGCAAAATTAAAAACTAAAAGAAATCACATGTACATTAGTATTCACAAGTTTAGCAGACCTATTTTTGGGCAGTTTCTCGCATTCTTCTTTGCAGAACCTCTCAAGCTCAATCCGGTTGGATGGGGAGTGTTGGGCACAGCAATTTTCAGATCTCTCCAGAGATGTTTAATCAGGTTCAAGTCTGGGCTCTGGCTGGGCCACTCGAGGACATTCACAGAGTCATCCCATAGCCTCTCCTTTGTTATCTTGGCTGTGTGCTTCGGGTCGTTGTCCTGTTGGAAGATGAACCGTCACCCCAGACTGAGATCCAGCGCGCTCTAGAGCAAGTTTCATCAAGGATGTCTCTTTATATTGCTGCATTTACCTTTCCTCCGATCCTGACTAGTCTCCCAGTTCCTGCTGCTGAAAGCTACAGCAGCGGGTTTTATCAATAATCTTCTGGAAATGAAGATATTAATTAGATCTCCGTCTCACCCCCTGCAGAGCTTGACTGGGCCACTGAATACCTAGAATCAACGTTCTGTTACACTCTAGATGATATAGCTCCCCTTAAGACCAAAATGATCAGGGAGAAAAAATTAGCACAGTGGCATAATGATCATACGCGCACCTTAAAACAGACCACTCAGAAATTAGAATGTAAATGGCGTCAAACAAAATTAATAGTATTTCAAATAGAATGGAATGAGAGCCTCCTAAATTAAAGAAAATCTCTTAGTGCTGCTAGATCAGCATATTTCTCCACCCTCATAAACAAATAACAAGCATAATCCTAGATTTTTATTCAGCACGGTAGCAAAATTAACAGGAAATAAAAGCACTGCACTAACATGCACACCATCATTAGGTAGTAATGATTTTTTTAATAATAAAGTTGAAAACATCAAGCAAAAAAACCAGACGATTAATATAAATCCAAACTATTTTACAAATAACCTCCATTCCCGATCCCTTGCCTATAAGTTTCTTCAAACAGATAATTCCAGAGGTACTTGAACCTGTTTTAAAAATAATAAACACTTCCATTAGCATTGGTTATGTACCTAAATCCTTCAAACTGGCAGTTATCAACCCCTTAATTAAGAAACCTGACCTTGACCCATGTCAGCTGTCCAACTACAGGCCAATATCAAATCTCTCCTTTATATCCAAAATTTTTGAAAAGGTTGTAGCACAGCAGTTATGCTCACATCTACTTAGGAATAACATTTTTGAAATGTATCAGTCAGGATTTCGGCTTCATCGTAGCACAGAGACGGCACTAGTTAAGGTGGTAAATGGCCTTTTATTGGCCTCTGATCAGGGTTTTGTCTCTTTACTTGTTTTGCTCGACCTTAGTGCAGCTTTTGACACCATTGATCATACTATACTGCTTGCTAGACTTGAGAACGTTGTTGGAATAAAGGGAACAGCTCTCTCCTGGCTTAGGTCTTATTTGACTGATCGCCATCAGTTTGTTGATGTAAATGGTGAGTTCTCCACACTCTCTGAGGTAAAGTTTGGTGTTCCGCAAGGATCTGTCTTGGGACCACTGCTTTTCTCTTTATATATGCTGCCTCTGGGTAAAATTATAAATAAACATGGTATTCGCTTCCATTGCTATGCTGATGATACACAGCTGTATATTTCAGCAAAGCCGGATGAGAGAGATCAGCTTAACAATGTTGAGGAGTGTGTAAAGGACATTAGACAGTGGATGCTTAATAACTTTCTTGTGCTCAACTCAGATAAGACGGAAGTACTTTTACTAGGACCACATGCAGCTAGAAGCAAATTTTTCCAATAACGTAGCATCTCTGGATGGTGTTTCTGTTTCAGCGTGTACGGCTGTCAAAGACCTGGTGTGATTATTGACCCTAGTCTTTCCTTTGAGGCTCACGTGAATAATATTAACAGGATCACCTTCTTTCACTTTAGAAATATGATGTCGTTACAGGAAGCAGAAAAACTAGTTCATGCTTTTGTTACATCTAGATTAGACTACTGTAACGCTTTACTGTCTGGGTGTTCGAGTAAGTGCATAAATAAACTTCAGTTAGTTCAGAATGCAGCAGCAAGAGTCCTCACTAGATCTAGAAAATATGACCACATTACCCCTGTTTTAATCAGTCTACACTGACTCCCAATTAAATCTCGCATTGATTATAAAATACTACTACTGACGCCTACTTAGATCAAAAAGTGCAGGCTATTTGTTGGTACCTCAAATAATGAAGACTACAGCAGGGGGCAGATCTTTCTCTTATAAAGCCCCACAGTTATGGAACAGCTTTCCAATCAGTGTTCGGGACTCAAACACAGTCTCAGTGTTCAAGTCGAGGTTGAAAACGTATTTATTTAGTCGTCTTTTATCAGTAGATTTTTCTTAGGTAAAGGAGCAGATATGGAGGGATCATGGATATAGAGTGTTTGGTTTGTAAGCTTTCTCTCTCTCTCTCTCTCTCTCTCTCTCTCTCTCTCTCTCTCTCTCTGTCGAGGTAAACATGCTCCTGAGGTTCCAGTGACCACTGTTCCTGCCCCTTTTCCCTCCGTGGATCTTTCCACTTCGTCCAGGCCTGCCTCTGGATAGTGTTCTCTTCGACTGGAGGCCACTCTGTGCAGCTGGGGATGGTTTCTCATCAATGCCTTGGGTGGTTCCATGAAATTCCGGAGTAAGAACTGGAGCTTTGAGGATGGATTGGACTGTAGTTAATGTCAACAGTCTGCTACACTGACTCAGGACTACAGTTTGCTTCTGATCACCATCACTGTACCCCGCAACATCGTATATCTGCAATAAATGGACATTCGGTGCAACCCAGATGAGGATGGGTTCCCTCTTGAGTCTGGTTCCTCTCAAGGTTTCTTCCTTATGCCATCTCAGGGAGTTTTTCCTTGCCACAGTCGCCACCGGCTCGCTCATTCTGCACATTATACAAGCTATAAAATAAATAGTAAGAAAAACTACAAAACAGTCAGGCAAGACAAAACATGTCAAGCACTCTCGCAAGTGCAGTCTGCTCTAACTTTAGGCTTGTGT
>JAAIIK010000049.1:4180621-4201858 GCA_014706435.1 Silurus glanis | reverse complement strand
ACACACACACACACACACACACACACACACACACACACACACACACAAATAGAACAAACTCATGTTTGTGGACACATTTAGTCCCTATTTGCTGTTATGAAGCTCCACTCTTCTGGGAATATTCCACTTGATTTTGGGTGTGATTATAGAGATTTAAGATCACTCAGACACAAAGGGTTCAGTAAAGTCAGGTGCTGATATAGATAAGGTGAGGAGCCCTGGGGTGCAGTCAGCATTCGTTCCAAAGGTGTTCAGTAGTTAAAGGTCAGATCTCTAGAGCAGGCCACTAAAGATCTTATACTCCAACACTTTTAAATGATATATTCATGCAACTTGCTTTGTGCACATGGACTTGTGTCATGCAATAAATCATTTAATGCTACTGCATCCAAAGACATCCTATACATTTGTGTGGCTCCAACAACTTAAAGTTCCATGTTGAACATTCAGTGGTCAATATGAGAGAATTGTACTCAAAGCTCCAAATTTTAACTCCTCGAATACAAGATACAGACATTTGTATGGTCCTGTCAAGCAGACAAAAACATGAACATGATGAATAGGACATGTGGCTTTGCCTGCACAGTTGTTATTACTTTGGGTGTACTCACTTTTGTTACTACAGTAGTTATTTTTGACAATAATGGCTGTGTTGAGTTATTGTACATTGTACATAAGCTGTACATTGACTACTCTAAAACATATCCAATTTTCATTTCAATAGTATTGCCCATTTGGAACATTTAATAAAATGGTTGCTAATATGTGAGGGGTGTCACTTTTGTAATATACTATCTATCTGTGTGTGTGTGTTATCTTGTTTTAGATTTACTGTTGCATACGATTAAACCTTAGCCTTTAACCAGGACACAGGCAGGCTGAGGCAGTTATGTATAAAAGTGAAACATAAGTAGAAGAAAGACAAGATGTAAGTTAGAAATTATTGCTTTGTAAAAAGCATCAATTTCCGTGACATAATATCTAAACATGCACACACTACAGATATTTAGTTCAATACATGCAGTTCTGAATCCTGCAGTCTCTACCTTCCTCGATGCCACTATTAGTAACTATGTAATATTCGGGGTACAGTTCTTGATTGTTCACGTCTTACATGTCAAATAGAATTTTTTATGTGAGATGGGGTGACATCTCATC
This sequence comes from Silurus glanis, assembly GCA_014706435.1. Classification (NCBI taxonomy): domain Eukaryota; kingdom Metazoa; phylum Chordata; class Actinopteri; order Siluriformes; family Siluridae; genus Silurus; species Silurus glanis. Next base: position 4,200,700 of record JAAIIK010000049.1, on the reverse strand, counting down.
CTCGAGTGTCCCTCAACTCTATGGTGTACCACAGGGATTGATACTTGGCCCGGTGTTGTTCTCCCTATATATGCTAACTCTAAGTAATATCATTAGAAAACACAATATCTCATTCCACGTATATGTTCCAATTATAATTTCCCCTAAAACCAGATTCACTCAGTGCACTCCAGTCCCTGTCCGGCTGTTTAACTGACATTAAACATTGGCTGGCTAGTAATTTTTTAAGTCTTAATGAGAATAAGTGTGAATGTATACTATTTAGTACGCAGGAGCAGCCTAATTTTAACCTTAGGGGTCTCACACTAGAATAAAAAAAAATAAAGGTTCGCAACCTAGGCGTCATATTTGACAGCAATTTTAATTTTACCAAGCAAATAACCTCAGTTGTAAAAACAAGCTTCTTTCAACTCTGTTTACTATCAAGGTGAAGCCTTTTGTTTTTATGAAAGATATGAAAAAAGCCATTCATGCTTTTATTAGTTCTAGATTGGATTACTGCAACGCTCTTTATGTAGGCATTACTCAGTCCTCTCTCTATAGCCTACAGCTCGTTCAGAACGCTACAGCACGGTTTTTAAGGTACCAGTAAACGTGCACACATCACCCCGGTCCTTTCCTCTTTCCACTGGCTCCCGGTACAGTACAGGATCCAATATAAAATCCTATTATTTGTTTTTAAATCTCTGTCTGGTACGGCCCCAACCTATTTAAATGAACTTATCCATCTGCGCACCCATGGATGAACTCTCAGCTCCTCTAATCATGTCATGCTTGAAGTGCCTAGAACAAGATATAAATCGTGGGGTGATCGCGCCTTCTCAGTGGCAGCCCCTAAGCTTTGGAATTCCCTCCCTCCTGATCTTACCTCTGCAAATGAATTCTCTACTTTTAAAGCTAAACTAAAGACCCACTTATTCACCAAAACCTTTGTTGTGTAGTAGAGGGTGTGCTTTGTCATCTAATTTTTAACGTTTATTTTAATTCTTGTATTTTAATGCTTGTTTTATTTCTCTTCTGTTTTAAGTTCTTACAATTTACTTTTTTTTTTATGATATTGTATATTTTACTACTTTTATGTTAATTCAAATGTTATTACTATTTTGCACATGGTCTCTTGCACTTTGTTCAGCCCCTAGGTTCTACCTGGTAGATGTTAGGTGCTATATAAATAAAGATTGATTGATTGATTGATTGATTGATATTAGTGCCTGCGATGAACTTCCTAATAATCTCTTTATATTTGTTGTTATTTCTTTTCAAATAAATACTGTCCAGTTAATAAAAAATAAGAATTTCTGCTTTTTGAAAGCAAGTTAAAACAACTTTTTATTGTCATTTCTCTTTTGCAACAATAATGCACATTGTATATCATATATTGTTAAGTTAATGTATTTGTAATTTGATGCATATTCTACAAATTAGGCCATAAATTAAATTTAATTAAATGTATCTAGAGAGAAAAGAACCTACATGAGATTTGTCTTGAAGCATTTTAAAAAGCAAAGCAAAAAAAAAAAAATTATAATAATAATAATTATTATTTAATGTATGAAATATGGCTTTTCAACTTATTGCTGATGAGCCAAATAGTATTTACATCAAATGCAATGTCACTTTTAATGCATGCACACACAGGGGATATACAGTTGTTTGATACTGTCCATTTGGTTAGCAGTACAATAAAACATGGTCTTTTTTTCTCACAAGTTTCATATAAATTGTCTGGACCTAAAAAAATATGAATGCTAGAATTCTGGCTTGATGTCACATGGTAGTGGATTTGTAACTGCGGTTTTAAATACATATTTAAACAATAATCTACTATCAGCCTTTCCTATAGTGTGCTGTATTAGAATTTATTATTACTATGATAATCATTAATAATCAATTAATCAAGATGCCATAACACCGCGTATGAATGGGTGTTGCTACTGAAAAAGTATGAAAACAAGGTCCTAGTAATGAAGGGAAATGCCATTTTCTGTCACCGTGCTCTCCTTCAGCTTCCAAACATCTGGCTTTCAACCGGAAACATGAAATGCATGATTCTGATATTGGCAAATCCCATTCCTCACTACCTAACGTTCGGTCAATCACAAATACAATTGCAATGAGCCGTTATTTGACAATAAATAATAATTGTTTTTAATAAATAAATGTAGCATCTGACCGTTTATTCGAATGGTTACATGCAGATGTTTAGGCTACTGATGTGTACCTACAGGAGAAAAACCGCACTGAGTCATCATCGGTCGGGTTTAATGGCAGGGCACAAAACCACAGATCTTACCGTTGACAGCTCATCGCACCCGAGCAAGCCGTAATAATCTTCCAGATCCTCTCTTTTACAATTAATTATCTTCTCCATGAGTATGGAAGTAGCCTCAAGAACACAGCGCAAAAACAAAACACAGTATTGGGTGGAATAAATGCTATACGTTGAATCTAGTAAATACAATAAACTATTTACGACTAATATAAAATACTTGTATTTATCAAGCTAACTACTACAGTATTGATACATCGATTATCTAACTAACCTAGCAGTTTTCGATAAGGCTTCTAAGCTTCTGGGTCTCGCTGTCAGACACGCGAGGCGGAGCAGCGAGTATAGAAAGCCAAAAGGGTCCTGACACCTACACAACGATCAGCTATAACGTTTAAACCACTGGCAGGAGAATTAGACAACATTGTTAGTGGCACCTGTTAAAAAATGTATTTGGCAGCAAGCGGGCAGTCAGTATTTGGAAACATGAAAAAATGGACAGCACAAGGATCTGAATAAATGTAACTTAGGCCAAATTTTGATGGCTAGTCAACTGGCTCAGAGCATCACCAAAATGGTTAGTTTTGTGGGGCATTCCTGGTTTTCAGTAGTTAGAAACTTTTAATTTTTTAAAAATTTTTTTACTCAGTAACGGATATGATTTAGAATGTAGTCAAGTACAATACGTCACACAAAACATACTTAAGTAAAAGAAAAATTACAGATTTGAGAAAATACTTTAAAAAATAGAAGTACACAAAAACTACTGTTACAGTATTGTGAGTAAATGTAATTAGTTGCTTTTCATCTCTGCAACCTACCATAGGTATTCGTATGCTGTCAGAACACAGTGCATCACAACTTTAATTCAAATCAATTCAATTCATTTTTATTTGTATAGCACTTTTAACAATGAACATTGTGTCAAAGCAGCTTTACACAGATAATGTGGTGATAAAAATGAATAAGATGTTATTGACAAGTGTAAGTATGACCCTGATGAGCAAGCCGGTGGCGACTGTGGCAAGGAAAAACTCCCCAAGATGGCAAAAGGAAGAAACCTTGAGAGGAACCAGATTTAAGCGGGAACCCATCCTCATCTGGGTTGCACCGAATGTCCATTTATTGCAGATAAACAATGTTGCAGGGTACAGTGATGTGATCAGAAGCAAACTGTAGTCTTGAGTCAGTGTAGCAAACTTGTTGTGCATGTGGCTGTGTGGCCACAGAACAGTGCGAGTGACAATGCTGACCCCTGAAAGCTAAAGGGGCCTAAAATGGGCATATGAGAATCAGAACTATATCAGACCATGGAACGGCTGGAGAAGGAGAATGTGCTCTAGCCTGATAAATCATGTTTTTATTTACATCTTGTGGAAGGTCAGGTGTATGATGCTACAGTGTGGGCAATATTTTCCTAGGAAATATTCCTTCCTGTCATTCATATAGATAAACCAACTACCTAAATATTTTTGCACTTCTTAGCAAACTTCTATTATACTTCTACACTTCTATTATATTCTATTATATTACACTTCTTGGCAACAGTATTTCCTAATGGCTTACTTTCTACATTAGCTGTACATACAGAGCAACCAATGTTCATGTGTATCACCAGACACTGCTAAAACATAGACATTACCCAAAATTCAACCTACAGTATGATCTGCCCAGCAATCTTTGCTTTCTGCAGAAAACTATGCCTCCTTTGTGTTGGCTGATTCTCACATTCTCACAAAGCCGGAACAGGTGCAAGGTCTGCCGGGTCCATTGTATGACCCTCCTTGGACATACAAAAGCATTCCTAGGAACCTCACCTGATTCTAAAAGACTTCACATTTCCTTGCTGTCAGCTTAATCCCATGCTGTTTATAATGCTGCAAAATTTTCCGTAAGTCACGGTGGTAATCTTAAAAGTTTTTGCTGTAAACTAGATTGTCATCTAAGCATGGCTGACATATATTATACCTCAGCCCTGTGAGACACTCCTCCATGCAGCATTGGAACTCTGCTGGTGTTGAAGACATCCAGAACGGAATTCGGGCCCACTCATAGAGCCCCCAAGGTTGACTTTTTTCCTTAAAAAATCCTTGATGATAAGCTTTTCCTTGGTCCAAGATAGAAAACCAAGCACTTCCACAGAGACTGTTCAGCATGTCTTGTAATTGGATGGCGGTCTGGGAGAGATAGTCACAGCACATAGTCACAGCACAAACGCCCATCTTTCTTTTGCACACATACACTGGGCGATTGTGGGAGAGCGTGTGAATGCAGGAAGATGGAACGCCACAACAGGTCAGGTGCAAAGGCATTACAGCCACTTTTATTTGGGTTTTATCTCGTGTCTGTCTGCTTAGTGCCCCACGCAGCACGTCTCTGGCACACGCGCACACACACCATCTACACACACACACACACACACTCTCCTCCTTAAATGCACCCTCCGATCACTGGAAAAGAAAGAATAATCATTAGGTCACATTAACTTCAGGTGAGGCAATCCCCTGCCTATCTGCTCCCGGCCCCGCCCTCCATTCACAAACCGACGCTCGGCCACGCCCCCGCTGCCACAGCGTTAAATATGCAGACCTTGATTTTTTGAGATTTAAGAGATCTTCCAGGTACTCATTGACCTCTTTATGAAGTTGCTTTTGTATTGACATGTATGCTCACCCCTAACTGGTGTTGTGTCTTTCAGTGTTATTTTTAACTCCAGTGATGGGATACACCCAACATTATCATAATTCAAATCAAATCAAATTTTATTTGTCACATACACATACATACAGAGTATTTCTGGAGAAAGCAGCACATTCCTCCCTCAGTAACTTTCTGACCTTTTCCTGCTGTTCTGGGAGTAAATGACTGACAGAAACAGGTATATCCTATGGGTTTGACTGTACTGTGTCTTCTGAATCCATGCCCTTTGCCATTTCAGCTTCCTCCACTCTTGATGTTTCCCACTGTGACTAGTTTTTTGGACTATGTCTTCCAGATCCACCGGTTTTGCAGCAGCAGGGTAGACAGCTTTTAGACTCTGTACATAGCCTAGCACTGTGTGTGGTTGCAGTGTAATGTCATGACCTGTGTCATTACTTGAAGGAATGAAAACTTTTGATTGGGTGTCTGGAGCTTGACCAAATTCTCAGTGACTGTCAGTCCTCCAGGCCAGTCAGGATTCTCAGCTGGAACAGCAGATTTCTTGCCTACTCCCTTTTACAATTCCCTCATTAGAGTGTGAGTCTCCCTCACAGACCAGTCGCATGAGCCCCTCTGCTCTCTTGCAATCTACTGAGAAGGCTGCAGTCAATATTTAAATAATAGCTTGAGATAGCTGTTCTTTCTTCTGTTGCAGATGTTCAATTACATTGTATCTAATTATTGGCTCCTCTGCTACACCAGCTGTTTTTGCTACCAGCAATTGCACCAGAAGCTCTGTGCTAGATGCACCAGGGGGCTCAGGCTGGAGCTTTACTTCAACGCATCCTCTGAAAGGGATGTCTGTCTGATATACAGCCTTACCAATCAGAGGTAAATGTTCTTTGCGCCACTTATAACTGATAAGGCAGTCCTGTGAACCTGTATATCATAATGCTTGTGTGGTGACACCATCCAGGAAATGTTTTTCCTATCAGGTTCAGCAGATGAGTTGTATGCTTTGAAGTTAGATAGGCATAGATGGATCCCTCTAGCCTGTTCATATTCACAGAACCCTGCTATAAAGAATGTATAATCACTGTATGCCGTGATGCCCTACAACCTTTTGAAAACAAATTTAAAACAGTGATAACACTGCTCACCATCTGTCACCGTTTCACGACTGTTGCCAGATGGACAAATAATTAAAACTGTTTTTGATTTCCGCTACCTTCTATTGCAACTGTTTCACGAGTTCAAACAACTTAGCCTCACGTTTAGATGTGTAGTTCTGGGCCATCTGTTCTTTATTTTCTTTAGCTGTTGCACCCTCTGTGTCCACCTGTTGCTTCTCCCAGTCTCTGTAGTGCCTGTACATCAGCCTGGAGCTCATTTACCTTTTAAACTTTTGTGTGTGTGTGTGTGTTTTTCATTTGTTTCTGTTGTCTCTCATTTTCCATACCTGCAGCCTCATTTAGTTTTGGTTTCATTTCAATTAACTCTTCATCTGTGATGGACTGGTTTTCCAGGTCAGTTTTTAAATGGAAATGTATACAATCACTTGCAAGTCTAGTACTGTTCAGAAAATTGAGCTCCGCGCTGTGCTGCTCCTCAGCCTCTCCATCTCTGGAAGCGATCAGTAATCTCTCGTTCAGTTCTATGGCTCTAAACAAGAAGCTTTGAAGTGTTCTGTTTTACAAATCTTAATTCAATTCAGTTAATTTTTATTTGTAGAGTGCTTTTAACAATGAGCATTGTCTCTGTGGGACCATCCTCTTTAAAATATATCCCGGAAGCTAAGACCTGGACTGATGGCGCTTATAACTGCTTTCACAATTTATGGCCTTTCTGCACGCCGCTTTCAATCTGATGCATCAAATTTATGTAGGTCAGTCGATCTTTCTGAACTCTTTCTCCTATTTGTCCCCAAATTTTTAAATCATGCCTGATGCTCACCTCTGGCACTCTTGATGGCTGTGAATTAGCATCTATTAATATAACTAGGGCTGCTCTGTTCTCTTTGATCCTGACTTGATCAATCAACCTCATACTTTCACTCTCTAATGCTTTTGTAGAGTTCTGAAAACACAGTTGAAGATCTGCATATTGTTTTTTTTTTACTTTTCCAACTCGTCTTCATCCTCCATAAAGCTCCTTACTGCCTCACGAGGACCCTGGTGTTTCATTTCTTTAATTAATTCCATGACGCTAACCATGAACTGGCATGCTGCCTCATAATCCTCATTTTTAATTACTCTTTCAATCTCTTAATTAATTGGATAAGTGAAAACATGTTTTTTTGTTACCTCATCTCTGGGAACTTTTGCGAACACAGCCATTTATTTAAGCTGATCAAACATCAAATTAGTCTGTGCCGAACTGGCCTTGTAGCTGCCGAAGATCCATCTTAGCTTTCACACTGCTCTCTCTCACGTGGTTACTGCTGCAGCCGCTTCTTGCATGTCTCCATGTCGCTCGCATTACTTGAAAACTGTCTCTTAAAAACTGTTACTTGGAAACTGTCTCGCCAATTTTGCTTACACACACGATGTCTACGTGTGTGCTTTGGATTTTATGTCTGTTTATTCTTCAAGAACAAAACTTTTACAATAATAGAAGTAAAGGACATACCGAGAGAAAAAAATGCATGCTCGTCAAAAAAAACCCTCATTCCTTCTTTCGTGGGTACACATAATCTCATTACACTGCCGAGGCTATCAGCCTTAGAAGGCGTAAACAGAGTCTGAATGGGACTCTCTTCCCTCTCTGGCAGAGGGAGAGACAACCACAAATCGACCTGATGCGCTCCTCTGATAGATAGGTATTTCCTGTATGCCGGTTAAATACTTATGTGAATGTAAGCGTCCTTCAGATCTACTGATGTAAACCAATCTCTGGGACGAATAACAACGTATAATGCTTTTAATGTAAGCATTTTGAACTTGTACTTTCTAAAGTGTTTGTTGAGGTTTCGTAAATCCAGAATGGGACAGAGACCCCCCTCTTTTGGGAACGACGAAGTACCAGGAGTAAAAACTGTGCTGCTGTCCTCATGCGGTACAGATCGAATTACCCTTCTGCTCAAAAGGAAGGTTATTTCGTCCTCTAGAATCTGAGCTGATTCCCCTTCTGCTGTTGACCATATCACACTGTTGAAGAGTGGAGGTCTTACAGCAAATTGCAGGCGATACCTTTGTTGTATTATGGACAATACCCAAGAGTGTACTGCGCATGCGTGCTAACGGGCCGCTGTAGCTTACCGACGGCGTGTTGGCGCCATCTGACGGCAGAGCTGGGGGTTGCAAATCAAAAAAAAAAAAAAAAAACTGTATTTTTTTTTGTGTTTTTATTTGACTTTTCACACACGTCTGTGCCCTCGGCCCGCTTTCTGGATGCACAGAACACATTTTAATTTTTTTTAAAACGAGAACGATCGCTGAAACTTCTGACCTTTCTCCCGCAGGTGGAGACTGGAGAAACAACATTTTGGGCACTGGCTGAACTGGTGCCAATAGAGATACTGAATGGATGTTTGAAAGAGAACCAGCAAGCACATGGGAGTGTGTGGGGCAGGGAAATGGCAAACAGTTGGTGGCTGCATCTCCTTACCATCTCTGAGAAGAGGAGACAATATAAGAGTGCTGTGGAAGCAGAACTGCGTGTGTTTCATCTAATTTTAGTTATTTCTTTCTAGAACTGCAGCTGGGTGGCTCTTGCTTAACAGTGCTAACTGTAAAGAATAAATAAATAAATAAATAAATAAATAAATAAAAGCAATTCTGTAAAGTTTGCAGTAAAAAACTGACAGCAGTATTTGCCAGAACTCTACCAAAAAATATGGGTGAAGTATATATTAATCTACAAAAAATTTTCCTATAAAGTTACAGTAAAATACTGTGAGCTTTTATTTTATCTGCAGAAACTGACTGCACTTAAGTTGTCCAACAGCCACTTGTTTATAAATTAATATTTAATTAATGTGAGCATATTAGTACTAAGGATGTATTTTACTTTGCTTGATTTTACAGTAAAGTACAGTCAGCAGGGTTGCCATTAATCTACTGTAATAAATTAAGTTTACAGTATAGTACTCTTACAATACATTTCAGATTTATTTTTTTCATTTCACACATTTAAACCCTTCAATATAACAGCAAAATCCTCAGTTTTGAAAGAGCACTTTTGTGTCCACACTACAGAGTGTTAAGGTTACACTATAGCAGTAAAGAAGTTAATGAGATAATGAAGTGACTAATTAAATGAGGATTGAGCGTGTGTTTTTGTTAGTGATGAACACTTGTGAAGAAGCAGAATCACTGAGGATAAAAGAGAAACAAGAGCAGAGAAACACACATTACAGCCAATACCAAAGATGAAATCAACTGAAAATAAAACATCAAATCGCTCAAGATTTCAGCAGTGGATGATTAAACAACCCCCAAAACAGCATTTCCAGATTCACTTATTATTAACTGGTGTGACTTTATATCTGTCATATGTGCTCAAAAGCTCTAATTGTGATTTTATTTGTTGTGTTCATTTGAAGTCACCATAATGCATAATTTTCTAGTTAGGCTCTTGAAACTTTACATTTTACAATTAGCTTTAAGAAAACAACAACAACAACAACAACAATAATAATAATAATAAAAAACCATAAACAACAGCAAACCAAGCAACATAGAAATAAAAGCAAACAAAGAGAATAGTAAGAACATTCAGCTGGATAATTTATTCATGTTGCAATGCATTTTGGGAGAATTGTATTATTCTGTCACCCAGCATGCATTGCGGGTTGAAAGTTTCGTTAATGGTCACCATTGTTGAGTTTCATTTGCTGATTCTTGATGTCTTTGTGTGTTTAAATGGTGTAGGAGCCCTCAATGTTTTGTACATAAAGCATTTTTAAAATTCTTAATATTTTGTCTAAATAAATTCATATTATTATAATCTAAATGATAATATCTCTTGATTTTTTTTTTTGCTAAATCTTTTTATTGGTAACATATCTCACAGTGGTGAACATTACAGACATTGATTTTAGTTTTACATGAGAAAAGAACAAAGTAAAACAAGCAAACAAACAGACAAAATAACAAATGTCAGTTGCCCATGTCGATTGATAAATATAACACATGCACACTCTGTCAAGTTTTATAGCAAAAGAAATAAAGAAGATAAAATTCTTCTTTCGGCTTCTCCCATTAGGGGTCGCCACAGCGGATCATCCGTCTCCATACCCCCCTGTCCTCTACATCTGCCTCTTTCAAACCATAAATAAAGAAAAAAAAAAATTTTTAAAAACACCTAGTCCAGCAAAACTTGAAGGCCTGTGAAATATGAAAGAAATCCTGACAGTGTTGTCTTTTAGCTATTGCGAGTGAGAAGGTGGGACAGTGGACTTCCACTGTAGAAGAAGATGACGTCTGGGCAACAAGGATGTTATATAGTGGACCTAAAGGAGTAGCTGTTACAAACCTGAAATGTTTCCTCAATTGATACCAGATTTTTAAAGTGTTAAACACAACAGAATGTTTAACATACAACATTTTTTTTATTGAAAGAGAAGAATATATAAGAGCAGAAGACAAGCGACAATGTGACTAGGCTTCTAACTTACACCATGCTAAAGGAGGTGCTTCAACCCAATACCGTATCTTATGAATGTGTGCTGCCAGTAATAAAACAAAAAATTTGGTAGCGCCAGACCACCGCTGGGCTTACATCTCTGAAGTATTGATTTACACACCCTCGGAGATCCAAATAAGGAAATTGTTAGAAATAAAAAGAGAAATTCAGGTTTTTCACATTTATTTTATTAGAATTAATCTTCACAGTCGGAGACAAAAGCAGACTATTCCAACTCTGAAGATCAGAGTTCATTTTGGTAATGTTTGGAGTAAAGTTTGCAGAAAAAAGACCTGAGAATGTATGTGTCGCATTAATACCAAAGTACCTAAATCCAGAAGGAGAGATTTTGAAGGGCATGTCTAAATGTTTAAGTTGCAAAGCAGCTGTGTTAATAGGATAACATTCACTCTTCTGTAAATTTAATTTATATCCAGAGATGAAGCTGAATGTATCAAGAATGGACAAGATACCGGGCAGACCAGATACAGGATCAGATACATAGAGCAGTAAATCATCTGCATACAGTGTTAATTGATGTTCGACACCATTTCTAATGACACCTGTTAATAAACACGAGGATCTCAACAAAATGGCCAATGGGTCAATGCCCAAAGCAAAGACTGATTTTTAAGTACAGCAAATAAATGCTCCCACTCTCCCCAAATGCTTTCTCAGTATCCATTGAGATCACAATCTTAGGTACCTTCTCAGAATGTGTCGTAAATAATATTTAAAAGACAAACAACAAGTGAGATTTTAAATGAGGTATGTTACTAAGTAATCTATTGGAGAATTTAACATCATCAAAGTCGAAGACAATGTTGAAGACATTTACCTTCTTAAAAGAGTACGGGTATTAAAAAATAAACGACGCCCCTTGATAAAAATGTTTTGTTCCTCTGAAATAATACTGAACAACACCTTCTCCAAACACAAAGCTATTGGTTTTGCCAGAATATATCTTCTACATCAGCATTTAACAAAGATAAGGGACTATAAGAACCACATTAAGTTGGATCTTTTTCACTCTGTAAAGGAAGATCTATTGAAGCTTGAGTCAGGGTAGTTGGTAGCAAACCATTTTCCAAGGATTCAGTAAACATCAACAGACGTAAAGGTGCCAATTTATAAATACATATCTTGTAAAACTCTATAGGAAACCCATCAGGTCACGGGGCTTTATTGGACTGCATCGCTTTAATTCAGAATTCTATTTCTTTAAGGGAGAGTGGGGCATCCAGTTTCTGTATGCTTCTGTTTCTATTAATTTTAGGTATCAAACGTGAGGCAGATTGATGTTTCAACTGGTGATCCAATAGTCGATTCGCTTTATCCCCATGTTCATAGTAAGTGCTACGTGTCTGCAATAACAGTCTGTCTGTCTTTAGGGGAGATGAAATAAAATTCTGTCTTAATGTTAAACAGTTCTGGGGAACAATTGGGTGTGCACTTCTAGTCAAGGATACCAAAAGCAAAAGTGAGTTCTACAAGCCTGGCCTTATGTTTTTTATTGCATGTAAAGAGTATGAAATAATCTGCCCAATGAGGAAGGCCTTCAGTAACTCCCAAAATAAAGAAGATGATTCTCAATAGAATTGGGGACAAACTCAAAACCAAAAATCACAAACTCTAAACTTAATACTTTTTGTATTATTGCTTTGTAAAACCAATTCATTTACAATTCATATTCAATTCATAATACATTAGTGTACTAGTATAGTCCACTTGATCTAGATCTACAGCAACATTTAGACAGGGGGGGGGGGGGGGGTTAGGGGGAGGAGCTTGTAGGCGTCAGGATGGAACAAGGAGGATTAAAATGAGAACAGAGCCTTTTGGATCCTGAGAAACAGGATCTAGGGCTTATAATACAAACTTTCATGCTGCAATGCATGGCGAGTGCCAGAATAGTAATAAACTACCAAAATGCATTGCAGCATGAATAGATTATTAATATAATTAACCTTTATCAGCTGGATGATCTTATTTTACTGGATCATTATTGAGTACTACAATCACAACTACAATGTTTCACAAGTATAGGACAGAAATAGCTATGACTTCTTTCACTGCAGCTAAACCAACAACATGTACAGTGGGGCAAAAAAGTATTTTGTCAGCCACCAATTGTGCAAGTTCTCCCACTTAAAAAGATGAGAGAGGCCTGTAATTTTTATTGTAGGTACACTTCAACTATGAGAGACAAAATGAGAAAAAAAATCCAGAAAATCACATTTTTTCACATTTTCTATAGGGTTGAGATCTGGAAACTGGCTAGGCCACTCCAGGACCTTGCAATGCTTCTTACAAAGCCACTCCTTCGTTGCCCGGGCGGTGTGTTTGGGATCATTGTCATGCTGAAAGACCCAGCCATGTTTCATCTTCAATGCTTTTGCTGATGGAAGGAGGTTTTTACTCAAAATCTCACGATACATGGCCCCATTCATTCTTTTCTTTACATGGATCAGTCGTCCTGGTCCCTTTGCAAACAAACAGCCCCAAAGCATGGTGTTTCCACCCCTATGCTTCACAGTAGGTATGGTGTTCTTTGGATGTAACTCAGCATGCTTTCTCCTCCAAACACGACAAGTTGAGTTTTTACCAAGAAGTTTTATTTTGGTTTCATCTGACCATATGACATTCTCCCAATTCTCTTCTGGATCATCCAAATGCTCTCTAGCAAACTTTAGACAGGCCCGGACATGTACTGGTTTAAGCAGGGGGACACGTCTGGCACTGCAGGATTTGAGTCCCTGGCGGTGTAGTGTGTTACTGATGGTAGCCTTTGTTACTTTGGTCCCAGCTCTCTGCAGGTCATTCACTAGGTCCCCCCTTGTGGTTCTGGGATTTTTGCTCACCGTTCTTGTGATCCTTTTGACCCCATGGGGTGAGATCTTGCGTGGAGCCCCAGATCGAGGGAGATTATCAGTGGTCTTGTATGTCTTCCATATTCAAATAATTCCTCCCACAGTTGATGTCTTCCCACCAAGCTGCTTACCTATTGCAGATTCAGTCTTCCCAGCCTGGTGCAGGTCTACAATTTTGTTTCTGGTGTCCTTTGACAGCTCTTTGGTCTTGGCCATAGTGGAGTTTGGATCAGTAGAGCTCAACACAACAGCTTTTATGATGCAGAAGCCACTTTAGTTTTTGATTCTGAATATTTTATTCAGCTTGTTTTTATTTTCTTAATTTGGTTTTATTTTGATGTTATTAATTTTTATATGAGTTTCTACTAGACTGTTTAATGATCAGAGTTGAACTGTTTTGTTTTATCTTGTTTTGTATTTTTAAAAAAATAATTTGAAAAGGTTAAGGTTCAGGAGCAACACGCTTGTGCGAGAAGAAAGCGCACGGGTGGAGCTGTGGAGGGGTGCCTGATAGCTGGGAGAGAGCAGCCGGTTGAGGAGGCATCGACCTCGACCACAAATGGCCTCCGGGGATCAGGATGACGCAACACAGGGGCGAGGCAGAAGCGTCGGCAGAGCTCGTTGAAGGCCTCCTGGGCCTCTGGGGTCCACTTCAGGGTTCGCACTTTTCCCCTGAGGAGGTAATCGTGCTGTAACCCTGGATGAACCGACGATAGAAGTTCTGGAGATCGAGCTTAGAGAACACCCTTGCCTCCCTTAGGTCCTCCAGAGCTGATGGAACAAGTGGGAGGGGGTAAGGGAGAGGAGCGATCTGGGCGTTCAGCTGCCGGTAGTCAATGCAGGGGCGAAGACCCCCGTCCATCTTCCCCACAAAGAAAAAGCTCGAGGCCGCCAGAGAGGAGGATTGGACGATGAACCCCTGCCGGAGGGCCTGTTGGATGTATTCCTCCATTGCCCGGTGTTCAGGAGCAGACAGGGGATAGACTCGGCCCTTGGGCATCTTAGCTCCAGGAAGCAGGTCAATGCAGCAGTCCCAGGGCCGGTGAGGGGGGAGACGAGTAGCTGCCTGGGCACAAAACACGTCCTCGCATGCCTGAGTCTTGGTTGTGGCTTCCTCCACCCTGGTGGCGCCTACCACGGCCTTGGAGACCCGTGTGGGGAGCTGGGTAAGGCAGTGTTCCTTGCAGTGTGTACTCCACTATAGAATGTCACATGGGTCCCAAGAGCACCTCGGGGCGTATTGTTGTAACCAGGGCCTCCCGAGGATCACGCTGACGGTTGAGTCGTCGAGCACCATGAAACCAGATTTTCTCACGATGAAACAGCCCCACCTGGAGAGTGACAACCGGCGCACAGTACTTCACCCAGCCCTTTTCCAGCGGGGGCGTCCCTGGATGGTCTGAATGGCTAGGTCCTGGGAGCCCCTCTCTCGAGGGAGCCGCAGGCGGTCGAGGCAGGCTTGAGAGATTAAGTTCCCTGCCGAGCCGGAGTCGACCAGAGCACGCACGGAGATGGAGAGAGCGGGAGTTAGAAGCGTCACGGTGAGCTTAGACAATGTCTGTGGGAAACTCAACAGTACTCACTGCCGTGCGCGCAGGACATGTAGGGCATCTGGCGATGGAGTGGCCTGGGACGTGTAGGGCATCTGGCGATGGAGTGGCCTGGGTTCCCGCAGTACAGGCATTTACCGGCGGCCAGGCGGCTGTTCCTCTTTCTCCAGGACAACCTTTGTGAGCCCAGCTGCATCTGTTCGGTGTCTGAGACGGCCAGGAATCCAGGCTGGGCCCCTGAGGGTTGTGACGCTGCCAGCCGCTGTGAAAGGCCAATGGATTTCTTCTTCCTCCAGTCCCACCATGTCATCATGAATCGCCATCGCCTGCTTAATTTCTGGTGATAGACCCAGCCGATATACACCCAGTACCTCGTTCCAGGACCTAGATGCCGCCTGGGTGCGGAAACGCAGGCTGTATGCCGTGATGTCATCATTCCCCTGATGCAAGCTGAGCAGCTGGTCGGCCGTGGTGAGGACCCCGGAAGCGGCGCTGAAGACTTCCAAGAAGTGCGCGGTGAACTGGGCGTATACGTTTATCATCCGGCTGGCGGCATCCCACAGCAATTGGGCCCAAGCTAGCGCTCTCCCGGAGAGGAGAGATGAGGAATGCTACCTTGGACCACTCGGATGGGAAACGCTGCGGCTGCATCTCCATGTAGAGGTTTACCTGAAGCAGGAAGCTGTGGCATTCCGAAGCTTCTCCCGAGAAGGAACCCAGGAGCGCCATGGGACTTTGGACGAGGGGGGTTTGGACGAGCCGCGGCAGACGGAAAGGCGGCTCTGAGCGCGGCGACGAGGACCCGAGCCAGATCGGAGGAGGTGCTGGGTCGGGCATCCATCGCCAGGTTTTTTTTTGCTTTTAGGGTCCGTTATTCTGTTATGTGAGGAACCGGAGGCAAAAGCCGAAGTAAAAGCAAACAGAGTTTATTTGCGTTACGAGGATAAGCAAATGTAAACAGTCGTCTTCACAGTGAATAATCCGGTGGTGCGCAGCGGGAGCGCGGTCCACTGAGATAGGAACCGAAACGAAAGGTAGTCTGTGTATAATCCAAGGTGCGCTTGAGAGAAGCGCGGCACTAAACAGCACACGGGAAGTACGTGGGATGATCAGCACATACCATTGATAATAACGGACGGTGTGAGTGTGGAAGTGAGGGGTTTATATGTGGTGTGGTGATGAGTGCCAAACGAGTCTCAGGTGTGTGTGATCAGTACCTCGGCGAGGAGTTCCGTGCGGGCAAGGCACGCACGGGAGAAGAATCAGGGAGCTCCCTGACACATACAATCATACAGCAGCAGCACAGGTTAAGCAGAGGAAGTAAAGACAAACTGAAACACAACACAAGATCACATTTATCATCATCCCTTCAACTTCCAGCTTCACATTCATCAGAAACTCTCTTCACCTCCACTACACTTTTACTGTACTCTTCCTTCAGAATCACCCCTATACCATTTCTCTTTCCATCCACACAATGATAGAACAGTTTAAACCCACCTCCAATGTTCCTGGGCCAGATTATTTTACCGGCTCCCTAGCCCCTGAGATTACTGAGATCCTGATCCTGACCCCTGTTCTTCTCGGCCTCCCTAGTTACCTGATTTGGACTTTGGACTGTTTTTTTGGTTTATGTTTTGCTCTGCCCTGTATTGATCTGTTTGCTGGTTTTTGGATTTTTGCACTGTTTTGGTTTTTGGTGTTGTCTTCCCTGTATTGCCCTGTTTGCCTGTGCCTTGACTCTGGACTGTTCATTGGACTTTGTTTTTGCCTGTGCCCTTATATTAAAATCTGTTTTCACCTTTCTCCTGTGGCATCCTGCATTTGGGTCCTCACTCATCTAGTCACCCAAGTACTGACAGAAAATCAATCATCTACCAGTGTAGAGGATAACCAAATATCATAAAATAATTTTCATAAATAAACTATAAAACATAATAAACAAATACACTTTTGTGCCTTTTTATTAAGCAAGATAAAGGACTGCTTTCCTCAATATTGATTTTTATTAAATATTTTGTGTATTTTATTTTAATGTATACTTTTATTTATTTATTATATATTATAATATAAATATTATTTTATTAAAAGAAATACTGATTTTAATATAAATGTAGATATAATAACTATACCATTTTGAAGTCACTCATATGGAATATTTTAAGCATATGAAACAGTTGTAAAAGTGTGTAAGTACAAAGTCAACATGTATTCTATGAACTAAATATTTTTTTTCTATTCACATTTTATTATAAAATTTAAATAGAAAACTAAACAATATTTATTGCTTCTCACCATCTCCTTGTGTGTACTAAGTGAAAATGTAGATCTGAGATTATAAAAGCCAGACTTTATAGTGATCAGATTTATAAAGTACAAAATAAGAGAAAATGATGAAATAAAGTGAATAAATGAAGCAGATCTCATTTACAGTCTTTTTGCATGAATACACAAACATCATCCTGACTAATCTTCTGCACTAACATGATCTGACTAATCAACACTAATCTGTTCAGTAGAGGGAGAAAAGAAACCACACACACACTTCTCCACATGTCCTCATGTTCTATTCTATTCTATTCTATTCGTTCTACAGTTTACTTTACAGTAAGGGATCTTTCAGATCAGATGAAACTTTAACATAATATCTTACCATAAAAGAAGGCTTTCCTTCTCTTTTTCCAGTCTGTTACAGCTCTATTCCATAAAATGGCAGTAGATAGATCATGAGTTTTAAATATGAAAAGTCTTCACAATTTTCCTTTAAAGTTTAATGGAAAATGAAACAGCACAAGAGTTTGGGACAATTTGAAGGTAAATAAATCATTGCATTGATAACTAACACAAACATATTTTGAATAATGAACAATAAATAATGAAATGAAAGTGAAATGACAATCAAATTAAATGTTTTTTTTTTGGTGGGAAAACACAAATAATAGAAAAAAAAGCAAAAGCATTATATACTGTCATACACACTGCGCATGTCCACCTTATTGTAGGCGCACACTGGACAGGTTAAGTGGAACTAACTTCACCATACAACAAGACAATGATCTGAAGTGTATGTCCAAGCAAACAATCGGCAGGAGTATTAGCTGTCATGGAATGGCCTACCCAGTCAGCAGACCAAAATCCTATTGAATCCCTGCTCTGAGATTAACTGAATCGCAAGGTCAGAAAGAAATATCTAACTAGAAAAAAAACACCTTTGGCAAGTTTTACAAGAGACATGGAAAAAGTATTTCATGTATATGTTTGGAGAAACGAACTGTTCAGATATCAAGAGTGTGCAAAGCTCACAATCATGCTAGTTTGTTGCATATTGTCAGGCCGGATGAACAGAGCCAGAGACCGAAATGAAGATAAACACGGTTTAATAAAGAAACACAAGTCCGACACAGAAAACAACAATAGAGCTCACAAAGTCCATAGAATCCGTATAGTCCTAGGGAAAGGCAAAGTCCATAGAATAATCCATAGAAAGGCAAAGTCCATAGAGTAATGCACCAAACAGTCCACCATTGTTCTTGTCCTGAAGAAGCCCCAGCCCGCCTGCCTCAACGATTACCGCACTGTAGCCTTGACCTCAGTAGTTAAGAAGTGCTTTGAGAGACTGGTCAGAGACTATATCACTACTAAATCAGACACACTGGATCCTCTACAGTTCGCATACCACAAATTTCATTAGGCTGTGTTTACATTTGCCGTTAACATCACCTTTATTTATATAGCACTTTATACAATACAGATTGTTTTAAATGAGCTTTAAAGCAACCTTCTTATCCTCTTCATTTTGTATTTTGATTTGTAAAATGTCCTGCGGCAAAAAATGGTTTTCAAAAGAAAACCACTTCAGGTCAACTCTGCACCAGGGCCATCTTCTGCAGACATATTTAAATATTGTGTGGGTAAGCCAGATCTTGAAAGACCTTGCTTTGAACTGACAGCACTTCAGATCTCACCAGCTTTCAGCATTCTCATACAGTATCTCTCAGTGGAGCTTTAGTGTCCTCACGCACCATACATACATCGGACCCATCACTCTGTAGCTGCTAGCTGGTAGCATACCTGTCATACCTGTTTTTCCCGGAAGTCTCCAGTATTTCACACCCATCTCCAACCCCTCTCCCGTTGTTATTTCTTCCAGGAAACTTCCGTAATTAGTATGGACCAAACCTCGTTATATAAATAATCACATCAATATTTTATTCCATGGTTGTCCAGTAGGCAGATCTCAGAAGGGCACACTGGCTATTTCAACGTTTATCACTAGAGTAGCAAAGTCCGCTACTTATAATTACAATTCTGCATGTAAGAAACACTAAGCCTTATTCATGCAAAATGTACTGTACTGTAAACACACAATATTAATGTTATGTGCAATGAAATATAATTCATTGCATGTTCCACAGTTTTTAACTACTATGCTGTGTTTCTGTTTATAAAAAAAATCATAATAACAAAAATAAATTGATAGAAACATGGATGTCACATTATTATCATTATATTTCTATAAAAAATGATTAACTCTATTGTGTTACAACAGTAACAACACTCTATATACATATTAGGTACAACACACTATATACATACTATTGTGTTACAACAGATATCATTGATGATTATTTTGTCTATAAACACTGCATCACTGTAACACAATTGTTTTATTGTCAGAATGATGACTAAGTCTTCTATCACCCTCTGCACCTTTTGCAATTTACATTTTGCACTTATCACACACACCTTTGTCCCTTTTTTTTTTTTTTTTACCTAATTGGTGTCGCTATTTGTAATGTTTTTGTCCTTCCATGGTTATTATTTTTGTTTTTCTATTTCCTATGTTTTTGTTTATTTGTGTTTATTTGTTTTGTATATTCACACTAGAAATGAAACTATTTACATTTGCTTCTGCCTGTAATCATATTTCATGTAAAATAATAGTGTGTAGATTTTACTCAACATAATCAATAAAATAATGTAAAAAATGCTACAATAAAACAGAACTCTCTGTTTAACTCCTTAAAAGAGCGTAACATAAAAATTACAGCAGAATAGGAGAGCCTGCTGAAATACATTAACTTTTCAGAAACTCACTATTAATTCACCACAGATTAAGAACATG
>JAAIIK010000049.1:4117103-4135621 GCA_014706435.1 Silurus glanis | reverse complement strand
TGACCATTAAAACAATAACTACTCTAAACTCTGGTCCTGCTTTTTGTTATTGTTATTGTTCCCACACTCCCCTAGGCCTAGCCAAGGTGGGAACGTAACACTCTTCTAGTGTTCTGCTAATACATTCCTAGTGAGCTTATATGATGTAAATATACTAGGAACACATTAATTTGAAGCTTAAAATATAATTTAACTGTACTTCAAGTATACAGTAGCATTAAAGTATATTATAAATATAATTTAAAGAAGTACACTTAAATTACACTAAATATACATAAAGTTGTTCCATTTTAACACAAGTATATTAAAATATATTGCAAATACCTTGAAATTAATCTTAAACATAGATTAATTAACACTTAATATACTTGAAGTTGTTCCAAAATAACACATTTAATATGCACTTCTTCTTCTTCTTCTTCTTTGGGCTTCTCCCATTAGGGGTTTACCACAGCGGATCATCCGTCTCCCTACCCCCCTGTCCTCTACATCTGCCTCTTTCACCCCAACTACCTGCATGTCTTCCCTCACCACATCCATAAACCTCTTCCTTGGTCTTCCTCTTTTCCACCTTCCTGGCGGCTCCATCCTCAGCATTTTTCTACCGATATACCCCATGTCCCTTCTCTGAACATGTCCAAACCATCCTAATCTCGCCCCCTTGCTTTGTCTCCAAAACGTCCTACATGCACTGTCCCTCTAATAAACTTGTTTCTAATCCTGTCCATCCTCGTCACTCCCAACGAAAACCTCAGCATCTTCAGCTCTGCTACCTCCAGCTCCACTTCCTGTCTTTTACTTAATGCCACTGTCTCTAAACCATACAACATTGCAGGTCTCACCACAGTCCTATTAACTTTCTCTTTCACTCTTGCAGATACCCTTTTATCACAAATCACTCCTGCCACTCTTTTCCACCCACTCCACCCTGCCTGCACTCTTTTTTTCACTTCTCTAACACACTCTCCATTACTTTGCACTGTTGACCCCAGGTATCTGAACTCCTCCAACTTCTCCACCTCTTCTACCTGCAACCGCACCACTCCACTGCCCTCCCTCTCATTCACACACATGTACTCTGTCTTACTCCTACTGACTTTCATTCCCCTTCTCTCCAGCGCGTACCTCCACCTCTCCAGGCTCTTCTCAACCTGCTCCCTACTCTCACTACAAATAACAATATCATCTGCAAACATCATAGTCAGACTCCTGTCTGACCTCGTCCGTCAACCTGTCCATCACCACTGCAAACAGGAAAGGGCTCAGAGCTGATCCTTGATGCAGTCCAACCTCCACCTTGAACCAATCTGTCATTCCTACTGCACACTTCACTGCTGTCACAGTGTCCTCATAGATGTCCTGGAACACCCTCACATACTGCTCTGACACACCTGACTTCCTCATACAATACCACAACTCCTCTCTTGGCACCCTGTCATACGCTTTCTCTAAATCCACAAACACACAATGCAGCTCCTTCTGACCTTCTCTATACTTCTCCATTAACATTCTCAAAGCAAATAATGCGTCTGTCGTGCTCTTCCTCTGCAACCTACTGTTGCTCACAGATGGTCACCTCTTCTCTCAGCCTGGCTTCCACTACTCTTTCCCATAACTTCATGGTGTGACTGATCAACTTAATTCCCCTGTATTTACTGCAGGTCTGCACATCTCTCCTGTTCTTAAAAATCAGTACCAGCAAACTCCTTCTCCATTCCTCAGGCACCCTCTCACCTTCCAAAATCCTGTTAAACAATCTTGTTAAAAACTCCACTGCCATCTCACCTAAACATCTCCATGCTTCTACCGGTATGTCGTCTGGTCCAACCGACTTTCCACTCTTCATCCTCTTAATCGCTGCTCTCACTTCCTTCTAACTAATCCTATCCACTTCCTGCTTCACCAACTCCACACCACCCAACATTCTTTCTCTCTCATTTTCCTTGTTCATCAGCTGCTTAAAATACTCCCTCCATCTTCTCAACACACTCTCCTCACTAGTCAACACATTTCCATCTCCATCCTTTATTGCTCTAACTTGCAGCACATCCTTCCCTGCTCGGTCCCTCTGCTTTATACAGCTCCTTATATGCCTTTTCCTTGGCTTTCGCACATCCCTTTTCACCTGCTGCCGCATCTCCCTGTACTTCTGTCTACTTTTCTCATCACTCTGTCGATCCCAATTCTGTTTTGCCAACCTCTTTCTCCTTATGCTTTCCTGCAATTCCTCATTCCACCACCATGTCTCTTTATCTTTCTTTCTATTTCCAGATGTCACACCAAGTACCTTTCTAGCTGTCTCCCTTATCACTTCTGCAGTGGTTGCCCAATCATCCAGCACCTCTTCACCACCACCGAGCCCCTGTCTGACCTTTTCCCTGAAACTCACACGACAGTCTTCCTCCTTCAGTTTCCACCATCTTATTCTTCTTTCAGTCCTCACTCTCCACCTCTTCTTCTTCACCTCCAAAACCATCCTACAGACCACCATCCGATGCTGTCTAGCTACACTGTCCCCTGCCAACACCTTACAGTCTCCAATCTCCTTCAGGTTGCATCTCCTACATAGAACATAGTCCACCTGTGTGCACCTTCCTCCACTCTTATACGTCACCCTATGATCCTCCTTTTTCTTAAAATAAGTGTTCACCACTGCCATTTCCATCCTTTTAGCAAAATCTACCACCATCTGCCCTTCCACATTCCTCTCCTTAAAGCCATACCTACCCATCACCTCCTCATCACCTCTGTTCCCTTCACCTACATGCCCATTGAAATCCGCCCCAATCACCAATCTTTCATTCCTAGGTACACCTTCTACCACTTCATCCAACTCACTTCAGAATTTTTCCTTCTCCTCCATCTCACAACCCACTTGTGGAGCATAGGCACTGATGACATTTATCATCACCCCTTCAACTTCCAGCTTCACGATCATCACCCTATCAGAAACTCTCTTTACCTCCACTACACTCTTACTGTACTCTTCCTTCAGAATCACCCCTACACCATTTCTCTTTCCATCCACACCATAATAGAACAGTATAATCCCACCTCCAATGTTCCTGGCCTTACTCCCTTCCACTTGGTCTCCTGAACACACAACATATCTACTTTTCTTCTCTCCATCATATCAGCTACCTCTCTCCCTTTACCAGTCATAGTACCAACATTTAAAGTACCAACCCGAACCTCCACTCTCCTACACTTTTCCTTTCTCTGCCATCTCTGTAGACGTCTTCATCCTCTCCTTCTCCTCCTTCGGCCAACAGTAGCCTAATTTCCACCAGTATCCTGTTGGCTAACGATACCTGTGGCGGTCGTTGTTAACCCGGGCCTCGACCGATCCGGTATAAATTTCTCTTTCGTGATCTGCATATTTGATTTGGCACATGTTTTAAGCTGAATGCCCTTCCTAACGCAACCCTCCCCATTTACCCAGGCTTGGGACCGGCACTAAGAGTGCACTGGCTTGTGCAACCCTAATGGCTGGGTTACATTTAATATGCACTTAGTACAGTATAATAAAAATATAATAAGTGCATCCAAAAAATTACAAGGTAATATATATTTTTTTTTTACCTGGGCAGACCACAAGATTCTAAAAGTAGTCACCAAAAACATTAAAATATCATCACAGGACCTACAGCAGGGTTTTTTTACTTTTCATATGAAAGTGCATGCCTCTACAATCGAAAAGAGACTACACACATGTAGGCACAAGTCACAAGTGTAGCCACCTTTGTGGGAGGTGTGCAAGGAGGAAACCTTTGCTCTCAATGAAAAACATGAAGGTCAGACTGAAGTTTGCCAGAGAGAACGTAGACAAAGAGCAGGACTTCTGAAATGATGTTCTTTGGACAAATTAGCCTAAAATTGAATTATTTGGACATAGGAACAGAGGACATGTTTGACGTAAACTTAAATACAGCATTCCAGTAAAAGAACCTCATACCAACTGTGAAACATGGAAGTGGAAGTGAACAGGAATCTGCAACTTGACAATGACCCAAACATACCAGCAAATCCACTAAGGACTGGCTAAAAACTAAGAAATTGAGAGTCCTGGAATGGCCGAAGCCCAGATCTTAATTCCATTGAGATGCTATGGGGTGACTTAAAACTGACTGTACAGGCAAAAAAAAACCCTCAAACATCTCACAGCTGAAAGAATTCTGCGTTGAGGAGTGGGTCAAACTTTCCTCATACCTATGTCCAGGACTGGTATATGGCTAAAGAAATGTCTCACTGAAGTTATTTCAGCCAAAGGCAAAGGGGGTAGCTTTTAGCGGGTAGGGTGTCCTAACTTTTTCCTCAGTTAGAATATACCTTTTTGTTGATATCTATCTTTTGTTTAATGAGTAAAACAAGGTCAAAAAAATTTTGTTTACCTGCAATTAAATAACTTTCTTTTCCAGAGAAAAATAAAATGAAGATTAGACATTTATATGTGAACAATTCTTAATAAAGAACTAAATATTTAATAAGGGTGTCCTAATATTCTCACATGACATTTTATATATATAAGTTTCAAATTTCAATATTATATTCAGAATACAACATAGATGACATCAAATGTTTAAACTGAGAAAATGTATCATTGTGAGGGGAAAAATAAGTTGATTTTAAATTTCATGGCATCAACACATCTCAAAAAAGTTGGGACAAGGCCATGTTTACCACTGTGTGTCATCCACTCTTCTTTTTTATAACAGTCTGCAAATGTATGGGGACTGAGGAGACAAGTTGCTCAAGTTTAGGAATAGGAATGTTGTCCCATTCTTGTCTAATACAGGCTTCTATTTGCTCAACTGTCTTAGGTCTTCTTTGTCGCATCTTCCTTTTTATGATGCGTCAAATGTTTTCTATGGATAAAAGATCTGGACTGCAGGCTGGCTATTTCAGTACCCAGATCCTTTTTCTACGCAGCCATGATGTTGTAATTAATGCAGTATGTGGTCTGGCATTGTCATGTTGGAAAATGCAAGGTCTTCCCTGAAAGAGACGACGTCTGGATGGGAGCATATGCTGTTCTAGAACTTGGATATATTGTTCAGCATTGATGGTGCCTTTCCAGATGTGTAAGCTGCCCATGCCACACACACTCATGCAACCCCATACCATCAGAGATGCAGGCTTCTGAAATGAGCGCTGATAACAACTTGGGTTGTCCGGATGACGTGGCGTCCCAGTTTTCCAAAAAGAACTTCAAATTTTGATTCGTCTGACCACAGAACAGTTTTTCACTTTGCCACAGTCCATTTTAAATGAGCCTGTTCTTCTTGTTCTTAATATGAAATTATCAAACAGTTTTTCTTTATCTGTGGCTGGCTGCTATCGCCCTCCATCTGCACCAGCATGTACCCTAGAGGCCTTGAGCAATGCTCTTGCACCTTTTACTAGGTCCGAGTTGATCATACTTGGCGATCTAAACTGGGACATGCTTAAGCCCCCTGAGAAATTTGTACAACAATTTGATTGCTTAAACCTTCATCCAATCATAAACCTACCTACTAGATATAACCCAAAAGGTTGTGACAACGCCACATTGATAGATGTTGTGTTTACAAACGCCCCACACATGTACCGATCGGGTGTTTTTTGCAATGATCTCAGCGACCACTGTTTCATTGCCTGTGTTAGAAAACAACTTTCTGTCAAACAGCCTGTCGTAATCACTACTAAACGTATTCTGAAAAACTTTGATGCTCAAGCCTTCTTACATGATTTGAATCATATAAGTTGGTATAGAGTCAGTCTGATTCCTACAGTGAATGATGCATGGTTGTTGTTTAAAGATCTTTTAACTGCTGTTATCAACAAACATGCCCCAAACAAAAAGATGCGTATAAAAAACCGCAACAGCCCGTGGATTAATTGTGATCTTGTGGTTCTGCTTCAGCAAAAAAATACAGCCTGGCGCAGAGCACGCAAGACACATTCTGTTAAAGACAACATTTTATTTCATCAAATCAGGAACAAGGCCACACAAGCGGTAAGGGAGGCTAAAGCTGGCTTTTTTAAAAAAAACAGCTCACACTTTGTGGTGCGAATCCAAAAGCATTTTGGAATACGGTAAAAAAAACTTGAAAACAAACCCCGGACCATACCATTGTCCCTAAAATTGGATGACATAGTTGTCACTAATAAAAACTCCATGGCTGAAGCATTCAATCACCACTTCATAAATGCTGGTTTTGTTTCAAAGACATTAAACCCTATTTCTATAGCCCCTGCAGCCTCTAATACTTGCAGCCTTTTAGCACCTCCTCACAGTTTTTCCATCCGGTATGTTTTAGTGGGGGAAGTCTTGAAGGAACTGACCGCTCTGGACCCCAATAAAGCAGCTGGGTCAGATGATCTTGCTGCTTTTTTTTATTAAAATTGCTGCCCCTGTCATTGCGGCTCCACTAACAGCCCTCATTAACCTCTCCCTCTACACAGCCGAGATTCCATCTGCTTGGAAAGAAGCGGTTGTGCTTCCCCTGTATATGGGCGGTGATCAGGCTGACCTGAATAATTACAGGCCAATTTCCATCTTGCCATGTGTGTCTAAAATTCTGGAAAACCTTGTCAATAAACAACTAACCAGTTATCTTAATGTGAATGGAATCATCTCCGGGGCACAGTCTGGCTTCCGATCAGGGTATGGTTGTGTTACAGCTACCACTAAAGTGCTCAATTGACATTACATCTGCATTAGATAACAAACAAAACTGTGCTACTATATTAATTGATCTTGCAAAAGCTTTTGACTCTGTGGACCACAACACACTTATCCACAGACTCAGCAGACATTGGTATCACTGATCACTCACTGGTTTGGTTCTCAAATTATCTTTCTCACCGGGTTCAACGTGTAAGATTTGAAAACCTTTTCTCCCATTCTCTCCCGGTCATCAGGGGTGTCCCCCAAGGCTCCATCCTTGGTCCCACACTTTTCTCAATTTATATTAATAACATTCCCCAGGCAGTTGGTAATTCAGTCATTCACTTATATGCAGATGATACAATCCTTAATGCCATAGGTCCCTCCCCTGATGCTGTTCAAGCTACCCTGCAACATAGCTTTTACCAACTACAGCAGTCTTTTCCACAACTCAAACTCTCTCTCAATACCTCCAAAACAAAAAGCATGTGGTTTTGCCGTAGGGGTACTACGCCTCCTCCTGCCCTTAACATCACCACCTGCAAGGGGGCTATTCTAGAACAAGTCACTGCTTATAACTAATTGGGCATCTGGTTGGAAACTTCACTTTCTTTCTCTATCCACATATCAAAGCTGCAATCTAAGGTCAAAGCCAAGCTTGGTTTCTTTTACAGAAACCGCTCTTCCTTCACCATTTCTGCCAAACTTATTCTTATTCAAATGACCATTCTACCCATGTTAGATTATGGAGACACTATATATAGGGTTGCTTGTCCACCCTATCAAAACTTGATGCTCTTTACCATTCTGCTGTCAGGTTTGCC
Organism: Silurus glanis; assembly: GCA_014706435.1. Lineage (NCBI taxonomy): Eukaryota > Metazoa > Chordata > Actinopteri > Siluriformes > Siluridae > Silurus > Silurus glanis. Next base: position 4,128,148 of record JAAIIK010000049.1, on the reverse strand, counting down.
ACAAATGCTCCTTTCAATACATACCACTGTGCTTTATATTAATCTGTTAACTGGCCCTCCCTTCACAATCGCCGTAAAATTCACTGGTTCACCTTCATTTATAAGACCCTTCTCGGCCACTCACCTCCTTACTTAGGTCACTTGCTGCAGCTAAAGCCTGTCACATATAACACCCGGTCCTCACTTCATTTTCAATTAAGCATTCCTAAAACCAACTCTGCGTTTGGTCTTGCATCTTTTCAATCTGCTGCCGCTCACGACTGGAATGCTTTGCAAAATACTCTCAAACTGGATAAATTAATTCCAATTTCATCCTTTAAAAATATTATATCATATTTGTTCATGGACATATGCAGTTGCTTCACTACATAATTGTGTTTTAAAATGTATTTATGTAACTGTTAACCTGTATGTATTTTTAATGTTTTGTATTAATTTTAGCCCTACTTCCCTTTCCCTAAGTGGTTATTCCACTTGTCAGGCCGCCATTGTAAATAAGAACCTGTTCTTAATGACTTGCCTGTAAAAATAAAGGTTAAATAAAAATAAAATAAAATGCCTTGGCCCAGAGAAAACGCTTGCACATTTCTGGATCATGTTTAGATATGGCTTCTTTTTTGACCTTTAGAGTTTTAGCCTGCAACTGCGAATGGCACGGTGAATTTTGTTCACCGACAATGTTTTCTGAAAGTATTCCTGAGCCCATGTTGTGATTTTCATTACAGTAGCATTCTTGTATGTGATGTAGTGCCTAAGGGCCCGAAGATCACGGGCATCCAGTATGGTTTTCCGGCCTTGACCCTTACGCACAGAGATTGTTTCCAGATTCTCTAAATCTTTGGATGATATTATGCACTGTAGATGATGATAACTTCAAACTCTTTGCAATTTTTCTCTGAGAAACTCCTTTCTGATATTACTCCATTTTTTGCCGCAGCATTGGGGGAATTGGTGATCCTCTGCCCATCTTGGCTTCTGAGATACACTGCCACTCTGATAGGCTCTTTTTATACCCAGTCATGTTGCCAATTGACCTAATAAGTTGCAAATTGGTCCTCCAGCTGTTCCTTATATGTACATTTAACTTTTCCTGCCTCTTTTTGCTACCTGTCCCAACTTTTCCGGAATGTGTAGCTCTCATGAAATCCAAAATGAGCCAATATTTGGCATTACATTTCAAAATGTCTCACTTTCAACATTTGATATTTTATCTATATTCTATTGTGAATAAAATATAAGTTTATGAGATTTGTAAATTATTGCATTCCTTTTTTATTCACAATTTGTACAGTGTCCCAACTTTTTTGGAAGCAGGTTTGTGTGTGTATGTATGTATGTATATATATATATATATATGTCTACAGCTGTAACAGCTGAATTATTGTACTGCACAAAGTAAACAAAGCATATTTTAAGTAGGAGTAAAATATGTTTTGTGTAAATACACTAAAGTGTCATTAAGAGTATATTTTAGCATATTTCTTAAAAGTGCAACTAAGTATATTTTTAATACTTTCAAGAGTACTTCTTTTTCACCTGGGACTATGAAGCCATGCTGTTGCAATATATGCAGTATAATGAGAGCATTATCATGCTGAAATAGGCAAGGCTTACTGTGAAAAATATTTTTTTGGATGGAAGCATTTGTTGCTCTAAAATATGTATCTACATTTTAGCAATGATGAAGCCTTTTCAGATGTGCAAGCTGTCAATTCCATTGGCACAAATGCACCTTGTAGAGAATTCTTTTAAAAAAGTAGCTTAGGCCAGCTATACTTAGCTTTAAAATATCTTGTGCAAATATCATCTAGCATATATTCAGCCTTAATTTCAGTTTTATTATACTCATTAGTGGTAGTCTAACAGTCTATTATGTAGAGACATTTAAATTATATAATCAAGCCTAATGTCAGGCAATAAGCATAAACATATATGGCAGAATATGTGGCCTTCACTTTTGCACCTATCAAAAAGTTCTGCAAATTAAACTATATAATCACATTAATTAAATCATTATTTAAAGTAGTATGAGAGGTGTAAAACAGTAGCACCTAGACATTGAAGGCCAGAAAAACAAGAAATATTTTTAAACTTAGAATGGTATCTGTCACACACAGATCACGAGTCAGAAACCGAGAGTAAAACAGATTGTCTTTATTTGGTCTAAACATACTTTAACAATCTTAACTGAGTGCTCCTTAGAAGCGTAGCTAGAAGCATGGAAGCACAGGGAACCAGAGAGGTAGGAAGTCCAGGTGACGCACAGGAAACCAGAGCAGTAGGAAGTCCAGGGCCCAGTTCTTCAAAAGTAATCCACTAGGATTTTGGATAATGGATTGGATCAAATCTTGAAAATGGGTTTTTCAAAAGAAAAAACGGATTACATAATCGGATTAGATCATGTAATCCAATCTTGGTTTTGATCCGGATCAAACCTTTAGTTTGGGTTTTTCAGAACTTTTTTGTAGGATTTGGATCACTTTGATCCAAAAAATCTGGATTAAACTGATCCCATCAGAAGGGTGGATTCAGCGTGGATTCCATGCCCAAAATGTAATGAAAACTTTAAAAATGTATCAAATAATACTATATTTGGATCATGCAGTATCTTACAAGATATCCTATTTATTCATAAGGTTTTAATTTTATTTGTTCATCCGTCAGGCTACAGTGATTAGTTAGGCTTTAACGTATTCAGCCTTTCAGTATAGGCCTACAGCAAAGTAGAAAGAGTTTGGCCTCATACAATAATCCCCCAAACAGCTGTCAAAATTGACAAAAAACAATACATTTTATTCTGTCACTAATTGATATATATATATATATATATATATATATATATATTCATCACAATCGAAAATATTTTTGTTTTTAGAATATTTATTAGTGATGCATGCAATGATTACAGAATAACCCCAAAAATGCAAAGAATGGCAATCACTGATTTTTGAAATCCAAAACAATTCCAAATCAGAAATAGTGTCTAACTATTGCGTCCCTTGTTGCACGTCCTGTTTGCTCGTTCTGGCAGAATGCAGGAGGTTGGTTAGGGTCTCCAAGGGGCTCATGTGCATCACTGTCAGCACAGAGAGGGACATTGCGCTTAGAAGCGATGTTGTGTAGGACAATACAGGCAAGGGTTATGTTGCATGCTTTCTGTGGTTCCGCTCTCAGGTAGTTAAGGCATGCAAAGCGCCTCTTAAGAACTCCATTTAAACGTTCAATTGCACATCTTGCTCTGCAATGAGCAGTGTTGAAGCGTGCCTGCGCCGGTGTATTTGCTGTTAGAAAAGGAGTCATCAGCCATGGTAGGAGTGGGTAGGCACTGTCTCCTAATATTATGCCATCTGGTCGGTTGGTTTGGAGGTCTCTATATAGAGCGCTCTCCCTCAGGATGCGTGCATCATGGACAGACCCAGGCCACTTGACAACGCAGTTGGTGATGATGAGGTCAGCATCACACACAAGTTGGACATTGATGCTGTGCCTCCCCTTTCTGTTCATAAACTCCCATTCATTCTCACGAGGTGCTTGTATATGCACATGTGTGCAGTCGATTGCTCCAATAGTATTGGGCATATTCCCCAAAAGAAAAAAGCTGCGCTTGGCCTGGGCAATCTGGTTGTCCTTTGGAAAAGAAACAAATTCATTGACCAGGCTGGCCAGTGCGATTGACACATCTCTCACCACATCACACACAGCTGATTTCACCACTCCCATATAGTCACCAACAACCTGATAGAAAGTCCCACATGCATAAAATCGGAGATCAATGAGGATCTGGTCTTCCACAGACAGACCGTGACTCCTTTGGGTTCTGTGTTGAAGTTTTGGCCTGAGAAGGTTCACAAGGTACTCTATATCAGCCTTCCCAAAGCAAAACTGGACATACAGCTCCTCAGTGGTGTATTGCTCCAGTGGCTTGGTACGTTCAACATACACCCTTTGATGGTATCCTCTCCTGGCAAAGTGGTGGTGGCGGTGGACAACACCTGCCATTTCACTGTCTCTCTGTGAATCCTCTGAGAAAATCTGATTTATATGGCTGTGTAGGTGGTCTTTTCAGACACACCTATTACAACTGATTAGTTTTGGCTTGTGTTCAATTGAGGCAATTGGACCCAAGGCCTATAATTGATGAACAATGTTCACTATAGTAAAGCAACGGAACCATGGACTCAAGAAGCTGTAACTTCACTGCTGCTGAAACCAATGCACTACTAGAGGGTGTTCGGTGCCATTATGGAACAATAGTGGGAAGTTTTAATTCTGCTAAGGATACCAACAAAAAGAAAAATTATGTTTGGATTTTAATCACAGAAAATGTGAATGCCATAGGGTCTGGCCAGAGGAGGACCACAGACCAAATCAAATTGCGGTGGAAGAATCTTAAGGCCAGGGCAACAAAGGACCATGCTGAAGCCAAAAACCCACAAACAGGCAACAAGCCATTTAAGAGGGGAGATTACACAGATGTGGTCCTCGACATCATTGGAGGTGAGAAGTCGCAAGCTCTCCATGGTATTCAAGGTGTTGTAGGGGATGGCGAGCCTTGGATTGAGGAGGAGGAGGAGAATCTGCCAGTTCCTCCTGAGGCTGATCCAGAGAGCGTATTTATATTGAATCTCAGCTCTGTTCCTGAGGAAGAAGCTGGATCCTCATTGGTTGAGCCAGTGGTAGTTGCCACAGGATCTCAGAGCAAAGGCTTGAAGCACCCTTCATCAAACAAAGATGATGATTACAAGGCACTTCTGCAAAAAGAGACTGAAAGGGCAGAAGCACAGCTTCATCTGGCAGAGGAACAACTGACTCTGACCAAACTGCAGCAAACCAAGGCCAGACTTGAGATCCGCCTCCTAAAGGCTACGCTCAGACAAGCTGGTCTCTCCACATCAGATGAGGAAGTCTGAAATTATTGTGGAGTATTTGACATTAAGTCTTTTTTTTTTAATTCAATACATCTATATTTGAAACTTGTTATAAATATCCTCAATGTACAGTGTTTGTGTTGTAGGTCTCAGATGAGCGGACTGCTGGAAGAGGATGGGGTGGGGTTTTTCTTGTGTTTAGTTTCTTTTAAATGTGTGTGTTTTCATTTCAAATAATAATAAACTTATATTGACCCCACACTGGCTATTCTACTTGTTGCTCTTTACATATCTATAGTTCTACATTGTGATTTCCTATCCTGTTTGAGCACTGGTTATCCAGATTTGGTGATCCTGAAAAGTTCCTATCCGGATCAGATTGATCCAATCCGATGTTGCTTTGAAAAACTGGCTCAAGTAGTAAGCTGGATTATGTGATCACGGATCGCAAAAAAAGGATTACTAAATCCGGATCAATTTTATCCGGATTAAACCTTTTGAAAAACCGGGCCCAGGTGATCTATGATCGTAACTGGTAGATCGGACCCTGCGTGAAGGGGAATAGGGACCTTATAAAGGGGACAGGTAAATGGGGAACAGGTGTAGGTAATTAGTAGCAGGGAGAGGCTGAGTGAGAGTGTGAGCCTTGGAGGGAGACGAGGCTGGTGGTTCTCTGACAGTATCAGAAAAGAGAAGAGGGTTTGTAGGGGCACAAGAAAAATGGTTTTCTAACCTTGGTTTTAGCAAAGAGGAGACAGTTTGTTGGGACAAATAAAAAAAAACAATTGATGTTTTTAAACTGGGTATCGGGACAGCAAAAAGTCACATATGTAACTAGGAGAAGGAGGAGATTAGCGAGACTTCTAATGAAGAAAGAGAAATTGATGTATTATGTGAATATGTGAATGAAGTAAATAAGCCTTTAAAAGTAGAGGAGGAATCTCATAGAAATATGTAAATGATCAAAGTACAAAATGTGAGTTTTTTTAGATTGGAATTTGCATTTGCTATCGTCAGGCAACTTGTGCAATTGCTGTTTGTTATGTGCCTCCTAAGAGCTCGTAGGACGTGCTGACCTACTGCAGTAAAGCTGTTTTGCTCCTTTCTCGCCCACGACTAAAAGCTTTCCCTATTTTAGTAAAGTTATATTTTTATGTCAAATGAGAGCAAATATAATTTCAGTTTTGTTTAAGAAAACTAACTTGCTGCTTTTTTTACCATTTGAAATTTGAAGAATTTAAATAGTATTTACATAGCTAACTAACCTAAAACGATATAACAAATCCAAATCCTACTTTAAAAGTCTGAATACCTGTTAGCATAATTTACTATTTACTAATAAGTTAGTTAGTTTAGAGCTTTATTTATCCCCTTGGGGCAATTAATTCAAGCTATCGTGGTGCTTCACACAATCAGAACAGACACATACAACTGTTAACAGGGGCGTAGATTACACGGGGGACGCAAGTAAATTCGTCCCCCTCACTTTTTTAGTGGAGAGTTGTGTTCACGACATGTTGAGGTTTTAATGGAACAATGTATATTAATGCAGAGTGATTCAAAATTCAAAGAGACAAGATACGTTCACGTATCCATGGCAATCAGTCACTCACTTGTCACGCGCCCTAGTTCTGTAGCTCGAGTCGCATCCGCGGTCCCGCGCGCGATCCAAAAACCGCTTCACTCCTTTTTTACAAAAAAGTCAAGCAGTGTAAGTTGGCATATGGTATACGAATTGTGTTGCACAATGTTTAGTAACTCTGCCTGTTGCTCTTGTTGAATAATTAACAAGTTTTAAAGGTTTTAAAGGATTATAAGGAAAAATAGCTGCTTGGACAAACGTTCACTTTTTTCTGTGTATTTTCCTTAAACTCTTTTATAACGTCTTTTGTTTTAACAAGTGTGTTATCAAAACCCTTCAAATAAGAATAAAGATAATGTTGAAGTGAGATTTTACAGCATGTGTAACTCTGTGTGTCACGGTATGTACACGGAGAGACGAGGACACGAATAGTAACATTAAAGATGTCATTTTAATAATAAGGAGCAGGTAAATCACACATACATGCAACGTAGTAAAGACGATAACCGACAATGAGTGAAGACAGTAGTGATGAGCAGTGTTGGGGAACGTTACTTTTAAAAGTAACGCATTACAATATTGAGTTACTCCCCAAAAAGTAACTAATTGCGTTACTTAGTTACTTTTTATGGAAAGTAATGCGTTATATTACTTTTGCGTTACTTTTGCGTTACTTTTTCTTACCTGGCTAAGGCTTGATCTCTTTCAGGCCTTACAGGTGTAACAGGTGAGAAGTTCTTGTACTAGTGTTTAATGCAGTAATGCACGGGTGGCCAACCCGAGGCTCGCGAGCCGCATGCGGCGTTTTATGGCTGGTTTCATGCGGCTCTTACGTTCATATCGAAGTTTGTGTTTGTTTTTAATGTGCGTGTTCGCTTCGCTTGAGTTCAATACGACTTAAATGATCTCGCCCCTACTGGGAAACTTTGCGGTATATTCATCTCACGCACATGCGCATTTGACGAAAATACCGTATTGAACTCAAGCGAACACGCACATAAAAAAAAACACAAACAAAGTCTGTGTTTTCTGTCATTATGTTGCTGTGTGACATTTACAATAAATCTGGCTGAGCAGAGTTGTGTGTGTGTGTGTGTGTGTGTGTGTGTGCGTGCGCGCGCGCGTGTGTGAGAGAGGAAGGGATGGGTGATGTTCATGTGTGCCCATGTGTATGATGTGGCTCGGGTTAGGGTTAGTATCTGAAAATCTACTGAAAATCTATTTACTAAATATTAATTTACTGAAATCAAGCCTTTGTTGTTTATCTTGAGGCGGGGTGCAGGTTTCATTCGGCTCTCTCTCTTCTAAATTTGTAGTGCTGTGCTTTGCTTGCAGATGTTTTTTTAATTTGAAGTGGTATTTTTTGCCGTTGACAAAAGCTTTTCACCAACACATAATTTACACTTAACGATTATTCCCTTCTCCTTTTCCTCGACTATTTCAAAATAATGTGAATACTTCCATCGCAGTAATGTAATGCTCTGGCCTGCCATCTCCGCTTCTGACCAGCTTCTGTTCCCACGGCTCGCGCGTAGGGGTGCGCGATTCTACGAGATTACGTTCATTTTAATGCAAAATAATTGAACTGAAAAGTAACTCGCATTACTTTTTTAAAAAAGTATCTCAGATATTAATAGGTAAATTTATAAAGTAACGCGCTACTTTACTCGTTACTCCAGAAAAGTAATATTATTACGTAACGCACGTTACTTGTAACGCGTTACCCCCAACACTGGTGATGAGTATAAATAGAGTCCGGGTGAACAGACAGGTGAAGACGGGAAACAAACATGGTGGATGACGGGGTGCAAAGGATTATGGGTAATGTAGTCTGGTGAATGAGGGTAGATAACAGGGGAAACGTTACAGTATGCTGATAGGAACGATCTTTATTTTATGGGGTGCTCTTTCATTATTGCACTAATTATACATTTTTATGTGTTGTCAAGAATGAGCAAGAAACAGACAGTCTAGGTTTGTCAGGACAGATTCAGTATGTTACACAAGAAACTTTACAGGTGAGAACAGATGTGGCTTTTAACACCTGGCTGCTATTGCAGTTTATTTATTTATTTATTTATTTTTTACATTTTATAATGTATAATCTATTTATACACAAGTGTTTGTAGGATTATATATGGACCAATCATAAAAATTTTAATTAGTAAAATATAGAAAAAAATATGTAACACATTAGTATGATGAACAACTGCACATTGGCTGTTTATTAGTAGGCTACTTAGAAAGCACATATTAATTCCTTATTCTTTATGACCATATTCTGCGTCCCATAATCCTATCTAATACCTAAACTTAACTACAACGACTACCTTAAAAGCTAATAAGCAGTAAATTAAGAGTTTGAGGTGAATGTCAAAGTTAATAGTGAATGTGTTCCCCATACTAAAGTGTTAAACAATTTAGGATACAAATTATTGGTTAATGTCCAGCAGTGTACTTAATTTGTTATTTTCTTCTGTATGTCACTATTGACACAGTCCCGTCTAAACAGTGTTGCTGTGTGTCACATCCACAGTGACAAAATTGACAATATAAATAGGGAAATGATTGCTCAGCTGTTAGATGGGAAGGAACGTCACAGAAACACTTTTGGCAGTTTTAAGTAGCTTTATATATTGAGATATATGTTGGCTTTAACACTGTGTAAAAAGCTACTACTTTTAAACAAACCAGCCAGGAAGCTTAAAAGAAGTGACACTAAATCTTTATTTCATCTCATTGTATAATTGATATAGGGTCTTGACATGTTTGTCAGTTCAATACATATTTTCTTTCAATAGTTTGTTTTGAATTACTTGTTTTATTCCTGAATCATGGACTGTAGAATAGAACAAAATGAAGTATTATTTGAATGTGCAAGTATCCATTACTGTGTGCCATGTACTGTGCATACACAAAATACAATTTGAAATATGTAAACAATATACTCTTAGTACCATTATAAGGACATCTTTGTACTTTATACTCAAAAAGGTACACATTACTACCTTAGAGTACCAATGTGTACCTTAATGTACAACTATAAATTTTTGGGGTAAATAAGGTACAAAGATGTCCTTTTAAGGGTACTGTCCCAGTGGCAAGCTGTTGTATTTCTTTTGTTCTTTCTGTTTTATAATCATATATAATCATAAAGCATATAAAGCAAAAAAATATGATTAAAAATAAAACCTGTCAATTACACAAGGGTTAACTGAAAAAAACAAACAGGTAACACTATACATTTCGTGCCCACCACTTTTGAAATGATGGCTACGCCCCTGACTGTTAATACCTTAAAATAGAAGGAAAAAATAAATAAATTCCAAGTTATTATATGTTGGTTATTTCACAATTTGAACCGCTAGAAAAAAGAGTGAAAGCAACCCAGCCAGCAAATGTGTCTGCTTAGAGACGGGTTCTGAGTTCCGACAACCTCCATACCATCAGAGTTGCATGATTTCAAACTGAGCGTTGACAACAAGCCTGATAGTACAGAGGACACACCATCCATGGTTTCCCATATGGCTTTTTTGTGCATGAATTTTAAATCCAGACTCTTAATTTAAAACCAAACTATTTTATAAATAACCCTGTAGATAGCAATATAATTAGAACAGATAATCAATTACAGTTTTACTCCCATTCAAGAGAATGAATCAATTTCATTTATTCCCTCATTAAAATCATCAACCTGTGTTCTAGATCCCTTACCTACAAGTTTCTTTAAACAGATAATTCAAGTATTTGCAGCTGTTCTCAAAATAATAGATTCCTCTATTAGCACTGGTTACGTACCTAAAACTTTCAAACTGGCAGTTATTAACCCCCTATTTAAGAAACATGATCTTGATCCCTGTCAGCTGTTCAACTATAGGCCAAACCTCCCCTTTATCTCGGAGATTCTAGAAAAGGTTGTAGCACAGCAGGTCTTATTTGACTGATCGCTATCAGTTTGTTGATGTAAATGATGAGTTCTCCAAACTCTCTGAGGTAATGGTGTTCAGCGAGGATCTGTCTTAGGGCCACTGCTTTTCTCTTTATGTATGTTGCCTCTGGGTGAAATTATACATAAACTGGGTATTAGCGCTGACGATACACAGTTGTATGTTTCAGCAAAACCAGATGAGAGATCAGCTTACTAATGTTAAGGAGTGTGTAAAGGACAGACAGTGGGTGCTTGATAACTTCCTTCTGCTCAACTCGGATAAGACTGAAGTACTTTAACTAGGACCACATGCAGCTAGAAGTAAACCTTTGGATTACGTAGCATCTCTGGATGGTCTTTCCGTCTCAGTGTGTAGAGCAGTAAGATACCTTGGTGTGATTTAATTTAATTCAATTCAATTATTTTTTATTTGTATCACACTTTTAACAATACATTGTCTCAAAACAGCTTTACACAGATAATGTAGGAAGAATGAATGAATAAGATTGTACTTTATAAGTGTAAGTTTGTCCCTAATGAGCAAGCCGGTGGTGACTGTGAAAAGGAAAAACTCCTGGAGATGGCGTACAAATACAGTGAGGATGTGATGTGGTGTGTACAGATACAGTAAGGATGTGATGCAGTGTGTACAGATACAGTGAATGTG